>JAHHZJ010000205.1:0-150891 GCA_021437245.1 Aegilops speltoides | reverse complement strand
ACCTTTCCTAGACGACACTAACATAGGGTCCACACGCGTTGATACATGGCCCTCGTGTATAAGCAAAAGATCGTGGGACTCTGCCCTTTTCACATTATCACACATACACGAAGGGACGAACGGTGTGTCTGGTGCCCTGTGACAACAGTCATGGACGCCTATTCAAGCACGACCTCGTCCTAAGAGTGACCTCAAGTCACCCCCGTCACTAGTATGTGGGCACCATGCTAGTATCAGTCTAAGTAGTCAATAATGCCCCATCCCATAAAGGGGTAGAGTGGTTGCGCATGTTTGGTTGGGATGGTAATCACACATAAATCTAATCCATCATTTTACACACACCAAAATCTCTCTTCGGTACACCACCTCTTCGTCAAGTGATGACCTTAGTTCAACATCTCCCAAGAGCATTAGGGGCACCCAATGGGATTTTTTGATAGAATGTATCCATGAAGTGTTCATGGTAGATATGCATCAACTAGTCTCTTGACCATGCAATCATGAACAAGGTAAAGTCATGAGTAAGGGTATGCATCATGTGGTGGTTCACAACAAGTCTACCACCATCATATTGTTGGGGAACGTAGCAGAAATTCAAAAAATTTCCTACGTGTCACCAAGATCTATCTATGGAGAGACCAGCAACGAGTAGAAAGATAGTGCATCTACATACCCTTGTAGATCGCTAAGCGGAAGCGTTCAAGTGAGCGGGGTTGATGGAGTCGTACTCGTCGTGATTCAAATCACCGATGATCAAGTGCGAGCATACGGCACCTCCGCGTTCAACACACGTACAGCCCGACGATGTCTCCCACGCCTTGATCCAGCAAGGAGAGAGGGAGAGGTTGAGAAGACTCCATCCAGCAGCAGCACAACGGCGTGGTGGTGGTGGATGAGTGTGGCAATCCAGCAGGCTTCGCTAAGCACCACGGGAGAGGAGGAGTACTTGGGAGAGAGGAGGGGCTGCAACCAAAGGCGGGAGATCGAATCACGTGTATTCTCAGGTCTCTGGGCAGCCCCTAGGCCTCACTATTTATAGGGGAAGAGGGGCTGCGCCCCACCTAGGTTTCCACCCCTAGGGGCGGCGGCCAGCCCCTGATCCCATCTGGTGGCGGCGGAGGGGAGAGAGGGGAGGCGCACCTGGGTGGGCCTTAGGGCCCATCTGCCCTAGGGTTTGCCCCCTTCCCCACTTCCCACGCCTTGGGCCTTGGTGGGGCGCCCAGCCCACCTAGGGGCTGGTCCCTCCCACACTTGGCCCACGCAGCCTTCTACAGGGCAGGTGGCCCCACTTGGTGGACCCAGGACCCTCCGGTGGTCCCAGATGCGTTACCGATAAACCCCAAACTTTTCCGGTGACCAAAACAGGACTTCCCATATATAAATCTTTACCTCCGGACCATTCCGAACTCCTCGTGACGTCCGGGATCTCATCCGGACTCGAACAACATTCGGTAACCACATACAAGCTTCCTTTATAACCCTAAGCGTCATCGAACCTTAAGTGTGTAGACCCTACGGGTTCGGAGACATGTAGACATGACCGAGACATTCTCCGGTCAATAACCAACAGCGGGATCTGGATACCCATGTTGGCTCCCACATGTTCCACGATGATCTCATCGGATGAACCACGATGTCAAGGACTCGATCGATCCGTATACAATTCCCTTTGTCTAGCGGTATTTTACTTGCCCGAGATTCGATCGTCGGTATACCGATACCTTGTTCAATCTCGTTCGCAAGTCTCTTTACTCGTTCCGCAACACATCATCCGTGATCAACCCCTTGGTCACATTGTGCACATTATGATGATGTACTACCGAGTGGGCCCAGAGATACCTCTCCGTTTACGGAGTGACAAATCCATCGATCGATGTCAACCCAATGACACTTTCGGAGATACCTGTAGTGCACCTTTATAGTCACCCGATTCGTTGCGACGTTTGATACACCCAAAGCACTCCTACGGTATCCGGAGTTACACGATCTCATGGTCTAAGGAAGAGATACTTGACATTGGAAAAGCTCTAGCAAACGAACTACGATCTTTGTGCTATGCTTAGGATTGGGTCTTGTCCATCACATCATTCTCCTAATGATGTGATCCCGTTATCAACGACAACCAATGTCCATAGTCAGAAACCATGACTATCTGTTGATCACAACGAGCTAGTCAACTAGAGGCTCACTAGGGACATATTGTGGTCTTTGTATTCACACGTGTATTACGATTTCCGGATAATACAGCTTATAGCATGAATAAAAGACAATTATCATGAACAAGGAAATATAATAATACTTTTATTATTGCCTCTAGGGCATATTTCCAACAGTCTCCCACTTGCACTAGAGTCAATAATCTAGTTCACATCGCCATGTGATTTAACATTGACAGTCACATCGCCATGTGACCAACATCATCAAATGAGTTACGGGGTTTGATCAAGTTTTGCTTGTGAGAGAGGTTTTAGTCAACGGTGCGAACCTTTCAGTCCGTGTGTGCTTTAAAATTTTAGGTCATATTGTAAATGCTGCTTCCACGCTCCACTTTGGAGCTATTCCAAATGGTTTGCTCCACTATACGTATCCGGTTTGCTACTCAGAGTCACTCGGATAGGTGTTAAAGCTTGCATCGACGTAACCCTTTACGCCGAACTCTTTATCACCTCCATAATTGAGAAACATGTCCTTATTTACTCCAAGGACAATTTTGACCGCTGTCCAATGATCCATTCGTGGATCATTCTTGTACCCCTTGACTGACTCATGGCAAGGCACACTTCTGGTGCGGCACACAGCATAGCATACTATAGAGCCTACGTCCAAAGCATAGGGGGCGACATTCGTCCTTTCTCTCTATTCTGCCGTGGTCGAGATTTTAAGTCTTAACTTCATACCTTACATGTCAGGCAAGAACTCCTTCTTTGACTGATCCATCTTGAACACCTTCAAGATCATGTTAAGGTATATGCTCATTTGAAAGTACCATTTATGCGTTTTTGATCTATCCTCATAGATCTTGATGCTCAATGTTCAAGTAGCTTAATCCAGGTTTTCTATTGAAAAACACTTTTCAAATAACCCTATATGCTTTCCAGAAATTCTACATCATTTCTGATCAACAATATGTCAATAACATATGCTCACCAGAAATTCTATAGTGCTCCCACTCACTTCTTTGGAAATACAAGTTTCTCATAAATTTGTATAAACCCAAAATCTTTGATCATCTTATCAAAGTACATATTCCAACTCCGAGATGCTTACTCCGGTCCTTAGAAGGATCATTGGAGCTAGCATACCTTTAGCATCCTTAGGATCGACAAGACTTTTACGATTGTATCACATACAACCTTTCCTTACAAAGCGGTAAGGAAACTCGTTTTGACATCCATCATCCAGATTTCATAAATGCAGCTAATGCTAACATGATTCCGACGGACTTAAGCATCGCTACGGATGAGAAAATCTCATCGTAGTCAACTCCTTGAACTTGTGAAAACCTTCTTCGCCACAAGTCGAGCTTCATAGACGGTGACATTACCGTCCACGTCCGTCTTCTTCTTAAAAATCCATTTATCTCAATGGCTTGCCGATCATTGGGCAAGTCCACCAAAGTCCATGCTTTGTTCTGATACATGGATCCTATCTCGGATTTTATGGCTTCTAACCATTTGTCGAATTTGGGCCCACCATTGCTTCTCCATAGCTCGTGGGTTCATTGTTGTCTAGCAACATGACCTTCAAGACAAGATTCTTGTGCCACTCAAGCAAAGATCGCATCCTTGTCACCCTCGAGGTACGGTAGTGACTTGATCCAAGTTTCATGATCACTATCATAAGCTTCTACTTCAATTGGTGTAGGTGCCACAGAACAACTTCCTGCATACTGCTACACACTAGTTGTAGTGACGGTTCAATAACCATATCAAGTCTCCACCATCCTCCCACTCAACTTTTCGAGACAAACTTTTCCTCGAGAAAGGACCCGATTCAAGAAACAATCCCTATTGCTTTCGGATCTGAATTAGGAGGTATACCCAACTATTTTTGGGTGTCCTATGAAGATGCATTATTATCCGCTTTGGGTTCGAGCTTATCAACCTGAAACTTTTTCACATAAGCGTCGCAGCCCAAAACCTTTAAGAAATGACAGCTTAGGTTTCTCTAAACCATAGTTCATACGGTGTCGTCTCGACGGAATTACGTGGTGCCCTATTTAAAGTGAATGTGGTTGTCTCTAATGCCTAACCCATAAACGATAGTGGTAATTCGATAAGAGACATCATGGTACGCACCATATCCAATAGGGTGCAACTATGATGTTCGGACACACCATCACACTATGGTGTTCGAGCGGTATTAATTGTGAAACAATTTCCACAATGTCTTAATTATGTGCCAAAGCTCGTAACTCAGATACTCATCTCTATGATCATATCATAGACATTTCATCCTCTTGTCACGATGATCTTCAACTTCACTCTGAAATTACTTGAACCATTCAATAATTCAGACTTTTGTTTCATCAAGTAAATATACTCTACATCTACTCAAATCATCTGTGAAGTAAGAACATAACGATATTCACTGCATGCCTCAGCACTCATTGGACTGCACACATCAAAATGTGTTACTTCCAACAAGTTGCTATCTTGTTCCATCTTCTTTGAACCGAGGCTTTTCAGTCATCTTGCCCATGTGGTATGATTTGCATATCTCAAGTGATTCAAAATCAAGTGAGTCCAAGCGATACATCTGCATGGAGTTTCTTCATGCATATGCACCAATAGACATGGTTCGCATGTCTCAAACTTTTCAAAAGCGAGTGAGTCCAAAGATCCATCAACATGGAGCTTCTTCATGCGTTTACACCAATATGACTTACATGGCGATTGCCACAAGTAAGTGGTACTATCATTACTATCTTATATCTTTTGGCATGAAAATGTGTATCACTACGATCGAGATTCAATAAACCATTCGTTTACGGTGCAGACCATTGAAGGTATTATTCAAATAAATAGAGTAACCATTATTCTCCTTAAATGAATAACCGTATTGCGATAGACATAATCCAATCATGTCTATGCTCAGCGCAAACACCAAATCTCGATGGTAGAGGGAGCGTGCGATGCTTGATCACATCAACCTTGGAAACACTTCCAACACATATCGTCGACTCACCTTTAGCTAGTCTCCATTTATTCCGTAGCTTTTATTTGAGTTACTAACACTTAGCAACCGAACCGGTATCTAATACCCTGGTGCTACTAGGAGTACTAGTAAAGTACACATTAACATAATGTATATCAATATACTTCTATCGACCTTGCCAGCCTTCTCATCTACCAAGTATCTAGGGTAATTCCGCTCTAGTGACTATTCCCTTATCACGAAGCACTTAGTCTCGGGTTTGGGTTCAACCTTGGGTTTCTTCAACGGAGCGGCAACTGATTTGCCGCTTCATGAAGTATCCTTCTTGCCCTTGCCCTTCTTGAAACTAGTGGTTTCACCAACCATCAACAATTGATGCTCCTTCTTGATTTCTACTTTCGCGTGTCAAACATCGCGAATACCTCAAGGATCATCATATCTATCCCGATATGTTATAGCTCATCACGAAGCTCTAGCAGCTTGGTGGCAATGACTTTGGAGAAACATCACTATCTCATCCGGAAGATCGACTCCCACTTGATTCAAGTGATTGTTGCACTCGATAAATCGAGCACAAGCTCAACGATTGAGCTTTTCTCCCTTAGTTTGCAGGCTAAGAAAATCGTCGGAGGTCTCATACCTCTTGGCGTGGGCACGAGCCTGAAATCTCAATTTCAGCCCTCGAAACATCTCATATGTTCCGTGATGTTTGAAAACGTCTTTGGTGCCTCAACTCTAAACCATTTAACCGAACTATCACGTAGTTATCAAAAGCGTGTATGTCCGATGTTCGCAACATCCACAAGCGACGTTTGGGGTTCAACACACCGAGCGGTGCATTAAGGACATAAGCTTTCTCTTGTCCGCATAATCGCTCTCGTCAACTTTCAACTATATTTTCTCTAGGAACATATCTAAGCAAGGAACTAATACGCGAGCTTATGACATAATTTGCAAAGATCTTTTGACTATGTTCAGATAATTAAGTTCATCTTATGAACTCCCACTCGAGATAGACATCCCTCGGTCATCTAAGTGATTACATGATCCAAGTCAACTAGCCCGTGTCCGATCATCACGTGAGACGGACTAGTCATCATCGGTGAACATCTTCATGTTGATCGTATCTACTATCGACTCATGCTCGACCTTTCGGTCTCCGTGTTACGAGGCCATGTCCGCACATGCTAGGCTCGTCAAGTTAACCCCAAGTGTTTTCGCCGTGTAAAACTGTCTTACACCCGTTGTATGTGAGCGTAAGAATCCATCACACCCGATCATCACGTGGTGCTTAGAAGCGACGAACTGTAGCAACGGTGCACAATCGGGGAGAACACTTCTTGAAATTTTGTAAGGATCATCTTATTTACTACCGTCGTCCTAAGTAAACAAGATGCATAAACATGATAAACATCACATGCAATCAAATAGTGACATGATATGGCCAATATCATTTTGCTCCTTTGATCTCCATCTTGAGGCTCCATGATCATCATCGTCACCGCATGACACCATGATCTCCATCATCATGATCTCCATCATCGTGTCTCCATGAAGTCGTCTCGCCAACTTATTACTTCTACTACTATGGCTACCGGTTAGCAATAAAGTAAAGTAATTACATGGCGTTGTTCAATGAAACGCAGGTCATACAATAAATAAAGACAACTCCTATGGCTCCTGCCGGTTGTCATACTCATCGACATGCAAGTCGTGATTCCTATTACAAGAACATGATCAATTTCATACATCACATATCATTCATCACATTCTTCTTGGCCATATCACATCACATAGCATACCCTGCAAAAACAAGTTAGACGACCTCTAATAGTTGTTGCATGTTTTACGTGGCTGGCATGGGTTTCTAGCAAGAACGTTTCTTACCTACGCAACACCACAACGTGATATGCCAATTGCTATTTACCCTTCATAAGGACCCTTTTCATCGAATCCGTTCCGACTAAAGTGGGAGAGACTGGCACCCGCTAGCCACCTTATGCATGAAGTGCATGTCAATCGGTGGAACTGTCTCACGTGAAATGCGTGTAAGGTCGGTCCGGCCGCTTCATCCCACAATACCGTCGAAACAAGATTGGACTAGTAACGGTAAGCATATTGAACAACATCAACGCCCACAACTACTTTGTGTTCTACTCGTGCAAAGAATCTACGCAATAGACCTAGCTCGATACCCTTTGTTGGGGAGCGTGGCGAAATTCAAAATTTTCCTCGTGTCACCAAGATCTATCTATGGAGAGACCAGCAACGAGTAGAAAGATAGTGCATCTACATACCCTTGTAGATCGCTAAGCGGAAGCGTTCAAGTGAACGGGGTTGATGGAGTCGTACTCGTCGTGATTCAAATCACCGATGATCAAGTGCCGAACGCACGGCACCTCCGCGTTCAACACACGCGTACAGCCCGACGATGTCTCCCACGCCTTGATCCAGCAAGGAGAGAGGAGAGGTTGAGAAGACTCCATCCAGCAGCAGCACAACGGCGTGGTGGTGGTGGATGAGTGTGGCAATCCAGCAGGCTTCGCTAAGCACCACGGGAGAGGAGGAGTACTTGGGAGAGAGGAGGGCTGCAACCAAAGGCGAGATCGAATCACGTGTATTCTGTGTCTCTCTGGGCAGCCCCTAGGCCTCACTATTTATAGGGAAGAGGGGCTGCGCCCCACTAGGTTTCCACCCCTAGGGGCGGCCAGCCCCTGATCCCATCTGGTGGCGGCGGAGGGGGAGAGAGGGGAGCGCACCTGGGTGGGCCTTAGGCCCATCTGCCTAGGGTTTGCCCCCTTCCCCACTTCCCACGCCTTGGGCCTTGGTGGGGCGCCCAGCCCACCTAGGGGCTGGTCCCTCCCACACTTGGCCCACGCAGCCTTCTCGGGGCAGGTGGCCCCACTTGGTGGACCCAGGACCCTCCGGTGGTCCCAGTGCGTTAAATAAACCCGAAACTTTTCCGTGACCAAAACAGGACTTCCCATATATAAATCTTTACCTCCGGACCATTCCGGAACTCCTCGTGACGTCCGGGATCTCATCCGGGACTCCGAACAACATTCGGTAACCACATACAAGCTTCCTTTATAACCCTAGCGTCATCGAACCTTAAGTGTGTAGACCCTACGGGTTCGGGAGACATGTAGACATGACCGAGACATTCTCCGGTCAATAACCAACAGCGGGATCTGGATACCCATGTTGGCTCCCACATGTTCCACGATGATCTCATCGGATGAACCACGATGTCAAGGACTCAGTCGATCCCGTATACAATTCCCTTTGTCTAGCGGTATTTTACTTGCCCGAGATTCGATCGTCGGTATACCGATACCTTGTTCAATCTCGTTACCGGCAAGTCTCTTTACTCGTTCGCAACACATCATCCGTGATCAACCCCTTGGTCACATTGTGCACATTATGATGATGTACTACCGAGTGGGCCCAGAGATACCTCTCCGTTTACGGGAGTGACAAATCCCATCTCGATCCGTGTCAACCCAATGAGACACTTTCGGAGATACCTGTAGTGCACCTTTATAGTCACCCGATTCGTTGCGACGTTTGATACACCCAAAGCACTCCTACGGTATCCGGGAGTTACGATCTCATGGTCTAAGGAAGAGATACTTGACATTGGAAAAGCTCTAGCAAGCGAACTACACGATCTTTGTGCTATGCTTAGGATTGGGTCTTGTCCATCACATCATTCTCCTAATGATGTGATCCCGTTATCAACGACATCCAATGTCCATAGCGAGAAACCATGACTATCTGTTGATCTGTGAGCTAGTCAACTAGAGGCTCACTAGCGACATATTGTGGTCTTTGTATTCACACGTGTATTACGATTTCCGGATAATACAGTTATAGCATGAATAAAAGACAATTATCATGAACAAGGAAATATAATAATACTTTTATTATTGCCTCTAGGGCATATTTCCAACACATATTTCATCATCATGCAATCGGAAAAAGGGTACCGATGAACAAGAGGGGTGTCATGGTCAATGGGCTGCTTGCCTTGATTGGCTTGTTCTTCGAGGTCTTCAAATCCTTCTCCTTCTTCTTCTTCAGCAACTTCGTCAAATACGGGATCTAATAGTCGCAAGAAAACAACGGAAAAATAAGACAATAATAAAAACAGAAAAGTCAAAGTGCTCAGAAAAATGTCAACTTATTTTCGTAAAATACTAGGAGGAAAACTAAGAAGGGGAAATTCTTAGTTTTGGATTTGGAGCTACAGGGATAGAGCAATGGGTTTTCAAACAGAGATTTTATTGTTGAAATTTGAATTTAAATTTGAATAGTGCAGAAAAGTGTAATGGATGTGTATGAAAGTTACATCAATAAATAGGTGGGATTATTCTAAGATTTTAGGAGTTGGAATTATTGCATTTGGATAAATATTTCTTCCTGTAAATTTTTTGGAAATGTGACAGAGAAAGAAAAGGAAAAGGCCACAGTGCAAGCCGAGCGAACAACCGCATGATGCACGAGCACGAGATGCGATTCCGCCTAAGCGAGACGGCAAGGCGCCAGCCTTCAGATTCAAACTGACGGGCAAGGCCCAGCGTCAGATAGTGAGAGCGGGGGCGAGGGAGAGGAGAGGATGACAGGTTTGCATCCTTGGTCGTCATGGCTTGCGTCATGGGCACCTCGTGAGGTACCCCGCCTTGAACTCTCTGCCTCCTCGTGAGCCAGCCCGATGAGGCCGTGCCTGAGGAAGCTCCTTGTCGTCCGCCCCAAGAGGCTTGGCCCCTCGCGAGGGTCTTGAGCTTGTGATGATGAATATGGGCCGTGCTGGGCCCCCCCTTGAGCCATGCCGTAGGCCGCAGGCAGGCAAGTCTGTGGACCCCCGTTCCTAGAACACCGTCAGCTGGCGACCATAGCAGTAGCGCGGGGCGCCAAAGCACGCTACTGCTATGAGTGCCAGCCAAAATATCTACTAGTAAGTAAAACTAGCTATAGCGCTTGTACAAAAAACACGCTACTGGTACAAGTTTACCCATAGAAGAAATAGCAGTAGTGCATCTAGGTGCACAGGCTCTACAACTATTTTCTTAACAGTAGCGTTGGTTATGCTACGAACGTTGCTAATATTTTTTGGTCAGGTGGTGTGCTGTGGAAAACTTACCAGTAGCGTGCCCTCCAGAAACCCACGCTGCTGGTACGTTGTACCAGTAGCACGATTTATAACAGACGCAACTAGTAATTATTAGTAGCGTGGGGTCCAGAACACACGCTATTGGTAAACCTCTATGTATAAGCCATTTCCTAGTAGTGGGGGCGCGTGTTGGGAAGGAACCCAAGTTGGATTCCGCCTACTTGGGGCCCCTCCTTGGTTGCTCCTCCCTCTCCCCACCTATATATATACATATATGTATGTATATATATATATATATGTGTGTGTGTGTGTGTGTGTGTGTGTGTGTGTGCGATAGGGGGCGCCACACATAACGATGACAATCTCATAGCCATGTGTGGGCCCCCCTCCACAGTTTTGTCCCTCGGTCATATTTTCCTAGTTCTTAGGCGAAGCCCTGCGAAGATAGCTTCACCACCACCATAACCATGCTGTCGTGCTGCCGGAACTCATCCAGTACTTTGCCGTCTTGCTGGATCAAGAAGGCGAGGATGTCACCGAGCTAAACATGGAGTTGTCGTACATTCGGTACTCGATTGATTATCGCAAAGAAATTAGACTACATCAACCACGTTACTAAATGCTTCCGCTTACAGTCTACGAGGGTATGTAGACACACTCTCCCCTCTCGTTTATATGCATCTCCATGGATAGATCTTGCGTGTGCGTAGAATTTTTTTTTGTTTTCTATGCAACGTTTCCCAAAGTGGCATCCGAGCCAGGTCTATGTGTAAATGATATGCATGAGTAGAACACAAAGAGTTGTGGGCGGTGATAGTCATACTGCTTACCACCATCTTATTTTGATTCAGCAGTATTGTTGGATGAAGTGGCCTAGACTAAGCTTACATGTCCATGCACATGAGACCGGTTCCACCGAATGACATGTAACTTGTTTTGCATAAAGGTGGCTGGCTGTTGTCTGTTTCTCCTACTTTACATGAATTGAGTTTGACTACGACTAGTCCTTGAAGAAGGTTAAAACAGTAAACTTGATAAATCACCATTGTGGTTTTTCGTAGTTAAGAGCGGTTCTTGCTAGAAACTCATAGTAGCGACGTAAAACTTCCAACAACAAAGTAGAGGACATGTTGTGATGTGATATGGTCAAGACGTGATGTGATATGCATTTTTGTATGAGATGATCATGTTTTGTAATATCGACAACCGGTAGGAGCCTTAGGGTTGTCTCTTAATTATTGTATGAAATACAAGCGCCATGATGGAGATCAAGGTGTCGAGCCGGTGACGATGGAGATCATGACGATGCTTTGGAGATGGAGATCAAAAGCATTAAATGATGATGGCCATATGTTGTCACATGTTTTGTGTGCATGTGATGTTTATCCTTTATGCATCTTATTTTGCTTAAAATGGCGGTAGCATTATGAGATGATCCCTTCACAAAATTACAAGATAAAAGTGTTCTCCCCAGGTATGCACCATTTCGAAGCACCTCGTGATGATCGGCTGTGATAGACTCTACGTTCAAATACAATGGATGTAAGAGAATCTTGCACATGTAGAATACTTGAGTTAAACTTGACGAGCCTAGCATGTACAAACATGTTCTTGGAACATTGGAGACTAAAAGGTCGAACATGAGTCATATAGTAGATATGATCAACATAGAGATGTTCACCATTGATGACTACCCCATCATACGTGATGATCTGACATGGGTTAGTTGATTTGGATCATGTATCACTTAGATAACATGAGGGATGTATATTTAAGTAGGAGTTGATTAATTGAACTTAATTTATCATGAACTTAGTCTAATAGTATTACATATCTATGTTGTAGATCAATGGCCCAAGCTACCATTCCCATGAATTTTAATGTGTTCGTAGAGAAAGCTAAGTTGAAAGATGATGGTAGCAACTACACAGACTGGGTCCATAACTTGAGGATTATCCTCATTGTTGCACAGAAGAATTATGTCCTTGTTGCAATGCTAGGTGACAAGCCCGCTCCCGCTAATCTAGACACTGTGAACATCAGGCAAACGCGGTCTGATGACTACTCAATAGTTTAGTGTGCCATGCTTTACGGCTTAGAACTTGGACTTCAAAGACGTTTTGAACGTCATGGATCATATGAGATGTTCCAAGAGTTGAATTTAATATTTTAAGAAAATGCCCGAGTTGAGAGATATGAAGTCTCCAACAAGTTCTATAGCTGCAAGATGGAGGAGAACAGTTATGTTAGTGAACACATACTCAAAATGTCTGGGTATCATAACCACTTGACTTAGTTGGGAGTTGATCTTCTAGTTGATAGTGTTATTGACAGAGTTCTTCAGTCACTGCCACCAAGCTACAAAGGCTTCGTGATGAACTATAATATGCAAGCGATGAATAAAATGATTCCTGAGCTCTTCGCAATGCTTAAGGCCGCGGAGGTAGAAATCAGGCAGGAGCATCAAGTGTTGATGGTTAACAAGACCACTAGTTTCAAAAGGGCAAGGGAAAGAAATTGAACTTCAAGAAGAAGGGCAAGCAAGTTGTCACTCCCAAGAAGAAGCCCAAAGCTGGACCGAAGCCTGAAACTGGGTGCTTCTACCGTGAAGGGAATGGTCACTGGAAGAGCAACTGCCCCAAATACTTGGCGGATAAGAAGGATGGCAAAGTGAACAAAGGTATATTTGATATACATGTTATTGATGTGTACCTTACTAATGCTCGTAGTAGCGCCTAGGTATTTGATACTGGTTCGGTTGCTCGTATTCGTAACTTGAAACAGGAGTTGCGAAAAAAAATGAAGATTGGCTAAGGACGAGGTGACGATGTGCGTCGGGAATGGTTCCAAGGTCGATGTGATCGCCGTCGGCACGCTACCTTTACATCTACATTTGGGATTAGTGTTAGACCTCAATAATTGTCATTTGGCCCGCGTTGAGCATGAACATTATATCTGGATCTTGTTTATTGCGAGACGGTTATTCATTTAAATCGGACAATAATGGTTGTTCAATTTATATGAGCAATATCTTTTATCGTCATGCACCATTGATAAATGGTATATTATTGTTGAATCTCGATCGAAGTGATACACATATTCATAATATTGATGCCAAAAGATCCAAAGTTGATAATGATAGTGCAACATACTTGTGGCACTGCCGTTTAGAACATATTAGTGTAAAGCGCATGAAGAAACTCCATGCGGATGGACTTTTGGAATCACTTGATTATGAATCGTTTGATACTTGCGAACCATGCCTCATGGGCAAGATGACTAAAACTCCGTTCTCCAGAAAAATGGAGTGAGCTAATGACTTACTGGAAATAATACATACCAATGTATGGGCTCCGTTTAGTGTTGAGGCACACGGCGGGTATCGTTATTTTCGGACCATCAAAGATGATTTGAGTAGGTATAGGTATATCTACTTAATGAAACACAAGTCTAAAACATTTGAAAAGTTCAAAGAATTTTAGAGTAAAGTGGTGAACCATCATGACAAGAAAATAAAGTTTATATGATCTGATCATGGAGGCAAATATTTGAGTTACGAGTTTGGCCTTCATTTAAAATAATGTGCAATTGTTTCACAACTCACGCCACCTGGAACACCACATCCTAATGGTGTGTCCGAAAGTCATAACTGTACTTTATTGGATATGGTGCGTTCTATGATGTCTCTTACTGATTTACCACTATTGTTTTGGGGTTATGCATTAGAGACAGCCGCATTCACGTTAAATAGGGCGCCGTCCAAATTCGTTGAGACAACACCGGATGAACTATGGTTTGGCAAGAAACCTAAGTTGCAGTTTCTTAAAGTTTGGAGTTGCGACACTTATGTCAATAGGCTTGAGGCTGATAAGCTTGAACCCAAATCGGAGAAGTGCATCCTCATAGGATACGCTAAGCAAACAATTGGGTACACCTTCTACCACGGATCTGAAGGCAAGATCTTTGTTGCCAGGAATGGATCCTTCTAGAGAAGGAGTTTCTCACAAAAGAAGTGGGTGGGAGGAAAGTATCACTTGATGAGGTAATTGTACCTTCTCTCGAATTAGAAATTAGCACATCAGAGAAAACTGTTCCCGTGATGCCTACACAAACTAGAGAGGAAGCTAATGATGATGATCATGAAACTTAAGATCAAGTTACTACTGGACATCTTAGGTCGTCTAGAGCATGTTCTGCACTAGAGTGGTACGGCAATCATGTCCTGGCAGTTATGTTATTAGACCATGGCCTACCTCCAAACTATGAAGAAGCTATGATGAGCCCATATTCCGATAAATGGTTTGAGGCCACGAAATCTGAGATAGGATGTGGGGACCCCGACTCATAAGTCGTGATTACCGAATGCACGTGTATAGTGGTCCCAAAGATCAATGCTCACTAAACACATAGAAGCTGAATAACAAGTCTTACATCCATACATCCCGTCTTACACAAATTATGACCATTATGGTCAATTCTTACATAGATAAAGCCACAAGGGCTGAATACCAAATAAACTTAAGCAGAGGAAATCTTCGTTGATAAGTAGAACCCATGCCATCTGCCTTAACCCTACAGGCATTCTGACTGGGAAGCGTCCTAGTTCACGTGTTCGTCACCAAAGAACTCTTCCTCGAACTCCTGCTCTTCCATGCTTGGTCAATTAAATAACCAGTGGCAAGCCAATGAGTACTTTGAATGTACTCGGAAGCAACCCATGATTTGGTTCAAAGTAACAATGCAATTGTACAACAAGTAAGCAACCTAGCTTCTAGTTGAGATGTCCTATCAACTTGGGAGATATGCATCAATGAACATGGGTAACCTTGAGAACAGGTTACAGATATCAACATAATAGAGTTTGGTTCAATGCCATTTCATTCAACATGTCGAGTCACCACCTTGACACAAATAGTTCTCTTCCACACACACACATGCATCGGGATTGTAAAATTTCTGGACATAGTTTAAGTAGCACCTCCCAACTGTCCATGACCGTGGAGACGGCTATTCGAATAGTTTGACACTCTGCAGAGGTTGCGCACTTTACCTACAAAATCTGGCAAGCTTTCCTGTCATCCGCGATCCCGCAATACCTCAAGTACTCAGGGGAAGAACCCGATCATTACCTTTCCCTAGACGACACTAACATAGGGTCCACTCGTTGATACACGGCCCTCGTGTATAAGCAAAATATCGTGGGACTCTACCCTTTTCACAATATCACACATACACAAAGGGACGAACGGTGTGTCTGGTGCCCTGTGACAACAGTCATGGACGCCTATTCAAGCACGACCTCGTCCTAAGAGTGACCTCAAGTCACCCCCATCACTAGTATGTGGGCACCATGCTAGTATCAGTCTAAGTAATCAATAATGCCCCATCCCATAAAGGGGTAGAGTGGTTGCGCATGTTTGGTTGGGACGGTAATCACACATAAATCTAATCCATCATTTTACACACACCAAAATCTCTCTTCGGTACACCACCTCTTCGTCAAGTGATGACCTTAGTTCAACATCTCCCAAGAGCATTAGGTGCACCCAATGGGATTTTTTGAAAGAATGTATCCATGAAGAGTTCATTGTAGATATGCATCATTATGCATCAACTAGTCTCTTGACAATGCAATCATGAACAAGGTAAAGTCATGAGTAAGGGTATGCATCATGTGGTGGTTCACAACAAGTCTACCACCGTCATATTTCATCATCATGCAATCGGAAAAAGGGTACCGATGAACAAGAGGGGTGTCATGGTCAAAGGGCTACTTGCCTTGATTGGCTTGTTCTTCGAGGTCTTCAAATCCTTCTCCTTCTTCTTCTTCAGCAACTTCGTCAAATACGGGATCTAATAGTCGCAAGAAAACAACGGAAAAATAAGACAATAATAAAAACAGAAAAGTCAAAGTGCTCAGAAAAATGTCAACTTATTTTCATAAAATACTAGGAGGAAAACTAAGAAGGGGAAAATTCTTAGTTTTGGATTTGGAGCTACAGGGATGGAGCAATGGGTTTTCAAACAGAGATTTTATTGTTGAAATTTGAATTTAAATTTGAACAGTGCAGAAAAGTGTAATGGATGTGTATGAAAGTTACATCAATAAATAGGTGGGATTATTCTAAGATTTTAGGAGTTGGAATTATTGCATTTGGATAAATATTTCTTCCTGTAAAATTTTTGGAAATGTGACAGAAAAAGAAAAGGAAAAGGACACAGTACAACTGGGCCAGAACAGCCGCAGTGCACAGGCACAGATGCGATTCCGCCCAAGCGAGACGAGCGGCGCGCGCGCGCCAGATTTCAAACCTGACGGGCAAGGCCCAGCGTCAGATAGTGAGAGCGGGGGCGAGGGAGAGGAGAGGATGACTGGTGGGCTCCACCTGTCATCTCTAGCCTCGCGGCAGAGAGGACGGCGAGCTCACTAGCGACGCTACAAGGCATAGCAGGTCGAGCTGGTGGCACCTTTCGAATCAGGGGAACGTCGCCGTTCGATGGGTGGTGGAGGTGGTCGCCGGAACAGCCTGGTTTGCCGGCAACGAGGTCATGCGGCGGAGGTGCTTCGGGCCTCGGTGGTTCCGGATGTTTCCGGCTGCAAAAAGAGCGGCGAAGAGAGGGGAAAGGGTCAGTGATGCCGTGCGGTTCCAGATCGAGAGAGAACGGGGGCGGAGGAGGCCTGTGCCGCGTGGACGCCGACGACCCGAGGCGGCGGAGCTCGATCTCGATCTCGAGCTCAGGCTTTTCTGGGGTCGAATGGGTGGATCGGAAGGTAGATTGGGAGTGTGGGAGAGCGACAGGAAGCGAGAGAGGAGTTCAGGGTCGCCTTATATAGGCTGGCCGAGGTCCACCATAGGGGCGGCCTACGGCGCCCGCGGGATTGGTTTGGGTGGCCGTTAGAGAGGGATTGGAGGGCTCGGGGGTATTCGTGGTAGTGCTCTAGGGTGCCAGGGAAAGAGAGGAGGAGCGGCACGAGCTGCGGGCGAGCCACAGGAGCGGCGCGAGCATTGGCCGTGCGGGGCGGCGCTCTGGCGCGAGCTGCAGGAGAGAGAGGAGGGCGCGAGAGCAAGTGGGCGGCCTGCTGGCGTGGAGCGGACATCGATGGGCATTGGCTGGCGCGCGGGGGAGGCTCGAGGTGGTCAGGGGACGCGGCGTCAACGGTCGGGTGCCCTGCCAGGCGCTCCAGAGCGCGACTTTGGCCGGCATCCGCGGTTTTCCCGCGTCCACACGGGTCCACTTGTGTCTGGCAGCTGTAGGGGGCGTGGGAAAAAGCTGGGGAGAGCCTTGGATGCTCTGGAAAGCTGAGGGGAGAGAAGGAGGCTGAGAGAGAGGGAGGAATCCACTGTCCAGAGAAGAAAAATGGGGTTCTCCCCCCCTTCATCATTGCTTCCTCAGGCAAAAAAACATCCATGTGCTAGAGGGGGACTAGGAGGGGTTGTGGTCAAAAGTAGAGCTCATGGAGATTAGTGGAAGAGGCCCAAACAGGGTTTTTGAGTTAACATGCAGAAGGTGTTTGATATGATTTTGGGGTACTTGCACTAAGTTCCTTCTTGTGCCACTTGGCAAGGGTGTTTGTCATGACAAAATGACAGGGTAGAAGGAAGATGAGCTTATTTGGAAGAGTTTGCTAATGAAACTTTGGCGAACCCTAGAAATTAGCAGAAATGAACTTGTGTAGATCTAGTTGAGAAAATCACTTCTCCTTGATGCACCACTTGGTGTAGTGGCCTCATTTGGTCATGTGAACGTGCTCACAAAAGTTGGGGTCAAGGAGAGAAAGTCGGTAGTACAAAGTTGTTCAAATTTGATTCTGGTCAGAGAGGGTTTTGGGGGGATTTGGTGATGTTATCTTGTTCTCCAAGACATGAGGCTTGGCAACATCATCAAATATGTCATGTGACATGCTAGAATTTTCTTGGAATTTTTAGAGAATATTTCCTTTGTAAATATTTCAAAAGCTTGAAATATCCAAAAATGGTTTTGGAGGGGTTTGACCAATATTTTGAACATGATCATGTGTTGAAACTCTTATATATGGACAATATATGTCCACTGAGTTTCCCTGAATTTTCACAAATATTTTTAAAGGATTACAAATAATTTTAACCTATTAAAGACCTTTTCTAGCCTAAGGAAAAAGCCTTTAAATAAAATAGGAAAATTACTTTTAAAATTATATTTTCGTGATTTATGGGAGTCCTATATCTAATAAGTTTCAAATATACTCTTTGAAATATTTTCCATACCCCAAATCAAGTACTTGTAGTTCAAACCTCAACTTAGGGGTTTTGGAAAACTAATTTTTGAAAATACTATTTGGCCAAATTATTTTTGTAGGAAAATACTACATTGTACTATACACATGGCATGATCATTGGGCAGAAGTTTGGGGCAAGGAGATGAAGTATATAAGGTGGAGTTGTGTTGACTTTAAAGAGCACTTGAAAATCACAGAGAGAAAACCAACTCCAAATAAAAGCCAAATAATGCAAAAGTTTTTGTTGGTCCAAATTTTTCATGCTTTATTAATGCAAATGACATGTTAAAAAATGCAGGGTGTGACATAGGATCCATGTATGAGAATAAAATGTGGACTTTGGTGGACTTGCCCAATGATTGGTAAGCCACTGAGAATAAATGAATCTTCAAGAAGAAGACAGACGCTGATGGTAATGCCACTATCTACAAGGCTCGACTTGTTGTGAAAGGTTTTCGACAAGTTCAAGGGGTTGACTACGAGGAGACTTTCTCACCCGTAGCGATGCTTAAGTCAGAGCAAATCATGTTAGTAATTGCCACATTTTATAATTATGAAATCTGGCAAATGGAGGTCAAAACTGCATTCCTTAATGGATTTCTTAAAGAAGAGTTGTATATGATGCAACCAGAAGGTTTTGTCGATCCTAAAGGTGCTAATAAAGTGTGCAAGCTCCAGCGATCCATATATGGGCTAGTGCAAGCATCTCGGAGTTGGAATATATGCTTTGATGAGGTGATCAAGCATATGGTTTTATACAGACTTATGGTGAAGCTTGTATTTACAAGAAAGTAAGTGGCAACTCTATAGCATTTCTAATATTATATGTGGATGACATATTGTTCATTGGAAATGATATAGAATTTCTGGATAGCATAAAAGTATACTCGAATAAGAATTTTTCAACGAATGACCTAGGTGAAGCTGCTTATATATTGGGCATGAAGATCTATAGGGATAGATCGAGAAGCTTGATAGGACTTTCACAAAGCACATACCTTGACAAAGTTTTGAAGAAGTTCAACATGGATCAGTCAAAGAAAGGGTTCTTGCCTGTGTTACAAGGTGAGTCAGAATCAAAGCCCGAGCACTGCAGAAGATAGAGAGAAAATGAAAGTCATTCCCTATGCCTCAGCCATAGGTTCTATCATGTATGCTATTTTGTGTACCAGACCTGATGTGTGCCTTTCCATAAGTTTGGCGGGGAGGTACCAAAGTAATCCAGGAGTGGATCATTGGACAGCGGTCAAGAACATCCTGAAGTACCTGAAAATGACCAAGGATATGTTTCTTGTTTATGGAGGTGACGAAGAGCTCGTCGTAAATGGTTATGTCGATACTAGCTTAGACACTTATCCGGATGACTCTAAGTCACAAACTGGATACGTATTTATATTTAAGGGTGGAGCTGTCAGTTGGTGCAGTTCCAAGCAGAGAACAATTTCATTAGCGAAGGAATCCAGGTTTCACAAGAGAACCAAACACATCAAGAGACGCTTCAACTCCATTCATGAAAAGGTCAAGGATGGAGACACAGAAGTTTGCAAAACACATACGGATCTTAATGTAGCAGACCCGTTGACTAAGCCCCTTCTGCGAGCAAAAGATGATCAGCACCAAGACACCATGGGTGTTACATACATTACAATGTAATCTAGATTATTAACTCTAGTGCAAGTGGGAGACTGAAGGAAATATGCCCTAGAGGCGATAGTAAAGTTGTTATTTTATATTTCCTTATTCATGATAAAGGTTTACTATTCATGCTAGAATTGTATTGATCGGAAAATTAAATGCATGTGTGAATCCATAAACAAATACCATGTCCCTAGTAAGCATGTACTAGACTAGATCGTTGATCAAAGATGGTTAGGGTTTCCTAAGCATAGACATGTGTTGTCATTTGATAATGGGATCACATCATTAGGACAATGATGTGAAGGACAAGACCCGTCCGTTAGCTTAGCATATTGATCGTTTATTTTATTGCTATTACTTTCTTAATGTCAAATACATATTCCTTCGACTATGAGATTATGCAACTCCAGGATACCAGAGGAATACCTTGTGTGCTATCAAACATCAAAAAGTAACTAGGTGATCATAAAGATTCTCTACAGGCATCTCTGAAGGTGTTTGTTGAGTTGGCATAGATCAAGATTAGGATTTGTCATTCCGAGTATCGGAGAGGTATATCTAGGCCCTCTCGATAATACACATGATAAGAAGCCTTGCAAGCAAAGTGACTAAGGAGTTAGTTGCAAGATGATGTATTACAGAACAAGTAAAGAGACTTGTCGGTAACGAGATTGAACTAGGTATGAAGATATCGACGATTGAATCTCTGGCAAGTAACATACCGATGGACAAAGGGAATTACATATCATCATAAGGTTTGACCGATAAAGATCTTCGTTGGATATGTAGGAGCCAATATGGTCATCCAGGTTCCGCTATTGGTTATTGACCGAAGAGGTGTCTCGGTCATGTCTACATAGTTCTCAAAATTGTAGGGTGCGCACGCTTAACGTTCATTGATGATGAAGTGTTATATGAGTTATATTGTTTGGTGACTGAATATTGTTCGGAGTCCCAGATGATATCATGGACATAATGAGGAGCTCCGGAATGCTCTGGAGGTAAAGATTGATATATAGGACAATGATATTCAGACACCGGAAGAGTTTCGGCGTGCATTGGGTAGTCATCGGGTCGCCGGAAGGGGTTCCGGACACCCCGTAGGGGTGTATGGGCCTAATGGGCCAGGGGGACAGACCAGCCCACAAGGGGCTGGCGCGCCTGTCTCCTTGCCGCCGCCCTAGGGAAGGAATGGGGGAGGGCTAGCCCCTCCTGCCTTGCCCTCCACATGGGAGAAAGGAAAGGAGGGCGCCACCCTCCCCTGCCTTTCCCCGCTCACCTAGAAAGGAAAGGGGGGCGCGGCTGGGGGAGGACTGCAAGTACGATTCGGCCTACTTGGGGTGGCTCCTTGGATGCTTCTAATGATCCACAAGTATAGGGGATCAATCGTAGTCCTTTAGATAAGTAAAAGTGTCGAACCCAACGAGGACCAGAAAGAAATGACAAGCGGTTTTCACCAAGGTAATGTCTGCAAGCACTAAAATTGTAAGTAACGAGTAGTTTGATTGCAAGATAATTTGTAACGAGCTAGTAACGGTAATGCTAGCAAAAGTGCATCAAGGTAGCCCAATCCTTTTGAGGCAAAGGACAAGCCAAAACGGTATCTTATGATAAGCAAAGTGTTCTTGAGGGCACACGGGAATTTCATCTAGTAACTTTCTACATGTTGGTTCGATTTGTGTTCGGTACTTTGATAATTTGATATGTGGGTGGACCGGTGCTTTGGTTCTGTTCTTACTTGAACAAACCTCCTAATTATGATTAACCCCCTCCCAAGCATCTGCAACTACGAGAAAAGTATTAAGAATAAATTCTAACCATAGCATTAAACTTTTGGATCCAAATCAGTCCCTTATATTATAGCGCATAAACTAGGGTTTAAGCTTCTTTCACTCTCGCAACCCATCATCTAATAACTACTCCACATTGCATTACCTTAGGCCCAAATATGGTGAAGTGTCATGTAGTTGACATTCACATGACACCACTAAGGGAATCACAACATACATACCATAAAAATATCACATATAAAATTCACATGATTACTTGCAACAATATTTCTCCCGTGACATCAACAACAAAAGTAACTACTCACAAATGATAATCATGCTCAAGATCATAGGGGTATTAAATAGCATAATAGATCTGAACATAATCAACTACAAGATGTAATCAACACTACTAGTCACCCACAAGCACCAATCTATAGTTCCGGTACAAAAATTGAAGACAAGAGATGAACTAGGGCTTGAGAGGAGATGGTGTTATTGAAGATGTTGATGGAGATTGCCCTCCCCAAGATGGGAGATTTGTTGGTGATAATGATGACGATGATTTCCCCCTCCGGGGGGGAAGTTCCCCCACCAGAATCGCTCCACCGGAGGGCAAAAGTGGTCCTGCCCAAGTTCACCTCGAGACGGCAGTGCTTCGTCCCGAAAGTCCTCTCCTTATTTTTTTATAAGTCAAAATGACTTATATACAAAAGAGGGCACCAGAGGTGGGCTGGGCATGCACAACCCACTGTAGCGCCCTAGTGTCTTGTACTCACCAGGTGGCCCCCTGCAGTAGAAATTTGCTCCATTATTTCTTATTTATACCATAAAAATTCCTCGTGAAGTTTCAGCTCATTTGGAGTTGTGCAGATTAGGTGGCCTGACGTAGCTTTTTCAGTCCAGTTTCCAAATTGCTGAAATTCTCCTTCTTTGTGTGAACCTTGCATATTATGAGAGAAAAGGCATTAGAATTACTCCAAAACTCATTATTATGCATAAAAACAATATAAATAACAGTGGGTAAACATGATGCAAAATGGAAGTATCAGCACCTCCTCCCCCACCTATATATATATGTGGGAGGTGCACCACACATAACGACCACAATCTCTTAGCCTTGTGCCCTCCCCCTGCCCCAGTTTTGTCCATCTGTCATATTTTCATAGTGCTTAGGCAAAGCCCTGCGGAGATAGCTTCACCACCACTATCACTATGCCGTCATGCTGCCGGAACTCATCCACTACTTCGTCGTCTTGCTGGATCTAGAAGGCAAGGACGTCACCGAGCTAAACGTGTGCTGAACGTGGAGGTGTCGTACGTTTGGTACTCGATCGGTTGGATCGCGAAGAAGTTCGACTACATCAACCGTGTTACTAAACACTTCCGCTTACAGTCTCCGAGGGTACGTAGACACAATCTCCCCTCTCGTTGCTATGCATCTCCATGGATAGATCTTGCGTGTGCATAGAATTTTTTTTGTTTTCCATGCAACGTTTCCCAACAAAAAGACCCTGTCTTCAAAATCGATCAACATCTATGGATCGTCATGGAAACCCTGGTCATCATCACGGGAATAGCTCTCTAGTAGAGCAAAAGGACAGCTGACTGTCTGGATCTATCGCCTCTAGTTCTGTTCAGAAGGTTAAGAGTTTCGATCAAACAAACAATGAGCAAACCATCCAAACTATGAAAATGGATCTGAACTCACCCAAGATGGGATTATAGCTCGTATAGCCGTCCCTGTTGAGGGGGTCCCGGATTAAGAGGTCCTCGGACAGCTGGACTATATGCATATGCCGGACTGTTGGGCTATGAAGATACAAGATAGAAGACTTCGTCCCGTGTCTGGATGGGACTCTCCTTTCCGTGGAAGGCAAGCTTGGCGATTTGGAGATGAAGATTCCTTTCTCTATAACCAACTCTGTGTAACCCTAGCCCCCTCCAGTGTCTATATAAACTGGAGGGTTTATTCCGTAGGACAATAACAATCATAATCATAGGCTAGCTTCTAGGGTTTAGCCTCTATGATCTCGTGGTAGACAAATTCTTGTAATACTCATATCATCAAGATCAATCAAGCAGGAAGTAGGGTATTACCTCCATCACGAGGGCCTGAACCTGGGTAAACATTGTGTCCCCCGCCTCCTGTTACCTTTTAGGCTTAGATGCATAGTTCGGGACCCCCTACCCGAGATCCGCTGGTTTTGACACCGACATTGGTGCTTTCATTGAGAGTTCCACTATGTCATCACCGTAAGGCTTGATGGCTCCTTCAATCATCTACAACAACACAGTCCAGGGGGAAGTTTTTCTCCCAGGACAGATTTTCGTATTCGGCGGCCGCCTTTGTGGGCCTTCGGTTGGCCATCTGGAGCAGATCGACAGCTATGCCCCTGGCCATCAGGTCAGGTTTGGAAGATTGAACTACACCGCCGACATCCGCAGAGACTTGATCTTCAACGGATTCGAACCCATGATAGTCGTGCCCTGCCGCCACGATGAATATGACCTAAATCTATCATCAGACTGTGTGTAGGAGATAGCGCCTGTAATCGCTCTGGCCCTAGATTCAGAGCAGAGCGCGCCATCCGAGGACGGGAATCTCAACCTCGCCACGGTGGCCGTAGACTCCAACGAGGCCTGTGTCCTCGGAACCTCAGACTCATCTCCGGCCATAGGCTCCGAACCGCGTGTATCTGCATCCATCGAATCTGACCGGGCGCCGATCTTAGAATTCAGCTCCACGGACATCTTCCAACACTCACCCCTAGGCGATGTGTTAAACTCATTAAAGTCTCTTTCTCCTTGTCAGGACATTGTTGGCCGAACTATGTCCGGCTTGGGTGGGAAGCGGGTGATGAAGAACTTCGTTACCCACCTACCACCCACTTGATAGCTAATGTGGATGATTTGACCGACATGCTTGATTTCGACTCCGAAGACATCGACGGTATGGACGACGATGCCAGAGAAGAACAGGAACCACCACCCACAGGGCATTGGACAGCCACCTCTTCATATGACATATACATGGTGGATACACCCAAAGAAGACAATGGCGATGACAAAAAGGATCCAGTTGAGGATAAACTTCCTGAGAAGCAGCCAAAGCGTCGACATCAGCGGCGCCGCTCTAAATCACGCCAATGTAAAAATAGCTATACCGGCACAAGAGAAAATAGCACTCCGGACGATGCCGAAGACAACGAAGATCCCCGCCAAGACAAGTTTCGAACAGGCTGAACGGAAGACGGGCGATCCAGCCCCGATGAACAGGCCGTGGACAATGACTCGGAGTACAGCAATTACATGCCTCTCTCCGAGGATGAGGTGAGCCTTGGCGACGAAGAATTTATCGTGCCAGAGGATCCCGTCGAGCAGGAGCATTTTAAGCGCCGGTTTATAGCCACGGCAAAGAGCCTGAAGAAGAAGCATCAGCATCTTCAAGCTAGTCAAGATCTACTCACTGATAGATGGACTGAGGTCCTGGCAGCCGAGGAATATGGACTCGAATGCCCAACCAAAAGTTACCCGAAGAGCAAATTAGTACCTCAATTCGATGACGAGGCACTGGAGCCAGCACTACTAGCGCATAATGCGGCTGACCGACCACCGCGTGGCCGAGATAGAACGGCAATTCAGCCCGAACACCACCCGGCACTGCCTCGCTGAACAAATAGAAACACAACAGCTCGAGGATGCACACACGACCTGTGGTACGACGTGGAAAACAGAGCAGGACAACCAGATCAATCTATGGATCGCGAAGTGCGCCTAACGCGACGACGGCCACCAAGCCGAATATAACAAATAAAAACCTGTCCGGGCAGAATACCGCAGACTGTCTCCATTTGAGCTTCGTCCCGACGTAGCCCGACACATAGGTGCCGCACACCCCCTATGCTTCACTAATGAAGTAATGGAGCATGAATTCCCAGAAGGGTTTAAACCCATAAACATTGAATCATATGATGGAACAACAGATCTTGTGGTATGGATCAAGGACTTCCTTCTCCATATACATATGGCCCGCGGCGATGATCTCCATGCATCAAGTATCTCCCGCTAAAACTCAAGGGACCAGCTCGGCACTGGTTGAACAGTCTGCCCAAAAACTCCATTGGCAGTTCGGAGAACCTGGAAGATGCATTCCTTGACAACTTCCTAGGAACTTAAGTCCGACCTCTGGATGCCGATGACTTAAGTCATATAATCCAACAGCCCGGAGAGTCAGCCCAGAAATTCTAGACTCGGTTCTTAACTAAAAAGAACCAGATCGTCGACTGTCTGGATGCTGAAGCCCTAGCGGCTTTTAAGCATAACATCCGTGACGAGTGGCTCACCCAACATCTCGGCCAAGAGAAGCCGAAGTCCATGGCAGCCCTTACGACGCTCATGACCAGCTTTTGTGCGTGCGAGGATAGTTGGCTAGCTTGTAGCAACAGCACCTCATGTAAAACTGGCACTTCTGAAGATAGAGATAGCAACGGCAAGCTCCGTAGCAACGTCAATGCCGGATTTAGTGGCTCCAAGTCCGGTCAGCGGAAATAGCCATTTAAGAGTAAAAATCCGGGGCTGTCCAGTCTGGACCGCATACTCGATCGTACATGTCAAATCCACGACACCCCGGTAAACCAGCCAATCATACCAACAGAGAATGTTGGGTCTTTAAACATGCCGACAAGTTAAATGCCAAAAACAAGGAAAAGGGACCGCAAAGCGATGACGACGAGGACCCCGGCCATCGAACACAGGGGGACAGAAGAAGTTTCCTCCCCAAGTTAAAACGGTGAACATGATATATGCTACCCATATCCCCAAAAGGGAGCGTAAGCGCACACTAAGGGACGTCTACGCGATGGAGCCTGTCACCCCGAAATACAACCCGTGGTCCTCCTGTTTGATCACTTTTGATCGAAGGGACCATTCGACTAGTATCCGTCATGGCGGTTCAGCCGCGCTGGTGCTAGACCCTATCATTGACGGATTCCACCTCACACGCGTCCTCATCGACGGTGGTAGCAGCCTGAACCTGCTCTATCAGGATACAGTTCGCAAAATGGGTATTGATCCCTCAAGGATCAAGCCCAACAAAACCACCTTTAAAGGTGTCATACCAGGTGTAGAGGCCTGTTGTACGGGCTCAATCACATTAGAAGTGGTCTTCGGATCCCCGGATAATTTCCGAAGCGAAGAAGTAATCTTTGATATCGTCCCCTTCCGCAGTGGTTATCAAGCACTGCTCGGACGAATCGCATTTGCTTGTTTCAATGAGGTACTGCACTATGCCTACCTTAAGCTCAAGATGCCCGGACCTCATGGTGTTATAACAGTCAATGGAAATACGGAGCGCTCCCTCCGTACTAAGGAGCACACCACGGCCCTTGCAGCAGAAGTACAGAATAGCCATCTTAGGCAAAACCTCAATTTGGCAATAAAGCCCACGGACACCGTCAAGCGAGTCTGAGCCACTCTGCAACAGGACCGTCTGGCTCGTCCAAAGCTCAGCGAGCAATCCGGCCTTTGTCCCAGCCCCAATAAAGCGGCGAAGTTCGTATCGCGCGTACACAACTATGCACTTAAAATACCATGGGCACGGAATGGAGGCACAGCTAGATCGCGGTCCCCACTACAGCTCAACCGCTCCTGGATCCGCATACGTTCACTTTTTCTCTTTCTTTCTAGTTTTTTCTCTTCTCGAGGCCTTTTCTGATAAAACTTCTCACCGGACCCATAGCGGTATGGATACACCAAGAAAGCTAAGGTTCAGACGTAAAAGGGAATACCTAGGTGGTCTCTGCTAATGATCGTCATACCTGTTTTAAATGCCCACATGCAACACGCTCTTGGTCGTGGCATGTTAAATAGCCTTATTTGCTTATTGCCCTACTTGTACACATACACCTTGACGTATTAATCAAATTACAATGAAAAATAATTTGCAGTGTCTACTTATTACTTAATTTTTTCCTTGTCTATTTATTTTCAATTGCACCCGTACATTCTGGTACGCCTTAATTCGCCAGGGGCTTCATTGTACCCCATAACATGGCAAGAAAGCCCGAACACTTTTACAGTACAGTTCGGCACCCCGAACTTATAGCATTATATGCATCGGCTCCGAATCATATCTTTGGTCAATAGTTGGGTTGCCCGGCTCCTGTGCTTGCTACCTTACGTTCCGCTATATCGGCTAGGGTAGTAAAGGGAGAACTACTGCGACCGTGTCCTGGTTCTTCCGGACGAGCACCTCAGTAGAGAAAGCCAAAAACTGACTACCATGATGCGGCGAGAGCTGGTCAACTGTTCGAGAGGTTTTCAAATCCTTAGAGATTTTTTCCGCTTTATGCGAGGATCGGTTATTATTCGATTAGGCGTGTATAGCGCCCCAGCTTCGACCTTTCGAATACCAGGGGCTACGCCAAAATTTAAAATTATAGAACTCCTATGGCTAAGTGAGGGTGATCACGCTATATAGTCCGATTGCTTTGTTCGTTGCGCTAAACACCTCCTTAAAGGACCAAAAATTTGGATAAAGAGTGTTTAGATTTATCCCGAACACCCCTGTACTAGCTACGTGCGGGCAGAAGCCGACGACTGGCCAACTCTCAGATTTCATAAACGGCCACACAGGAGGTAAAATTTTAAATAACAAGCATTATATTACACAAAGACTTTTTTCCATATTACAGGACAGGATAAAATAATGCTTTCATGGGAAAATGATATCCTTGGCACATTGCTCCGCCACAAGGAGGGATCCTCCATGACACTATCATAGTACATCTCGGCTTACGCTGCTCCTTGCCCGCGGGCAGACCCTCGGTCATCAACTTCGTGGCATCCATATTCGCCCAGTGCATCTTGGCACGGGCGAAAGCCATCCGCGCACCTTCAATGCAGACCGACCGCTTGACGGCATCAAGCCGAGGGCAGGCACTGACTAGCCACTACACGAGTCCGAAGTAGCTACTGGGCATGGGCTCGGCTGGCCATAGCCGGACTATTAGGTCCTTCATGGCTAGTTCGGCCGCCTTGTGCAGCTCGACCAACTGTTTTAGCTAGTCGCTAAAGGGCACCGGATGTTCTGGTCCAAGGTATTGAGACCAGAATAGCTTCTCCGTAGAGCTCCCTTCTTCGGCTCGAAAGAACTCTGCAACATCTGATATGCTCCGCGGCAGATCCGCAAATGCTCTTGGAGAACTCCAAATTCGGCTAAGTAAAAGGAATGTTTCCTTCACATACTTGCTTTGCATAATAAAAGCCTTACCCGCCGCGATCTTCTTGGCCACCTATATTTCCTGGAGGGAGCTCTGGGCTTCGGCTCAGGCATCTTGCGCGCTCTAGCGGGCCTTGGCAAGTTCGGACTCTTGAGCCTTAGAGTCACGCTCCAAGGACTCGTACTTTTTGACGGCGTCTGAGCTCTTGTTGTACCTCGCTGACCCGAGTCTCCTGCTTCTCGCGTGCGGCGTGTTCCTTAGACGCTTTTTCCTTGACCTCGGCCAATGCCTTCTTGAGGGCCGCAACTGAAGTTGCGGCCCCTAATAAAGTTCATGACACTTTAGTCAGTACAAACCTTTCATCCTTCCTAAATATAAAGCACCGGTTAGTGCATACCTTGGCTGTCCTCCGGCTGCTTCTTCATGAGGCTGAGTTCTTCGTTGGCCCGCTCCAGATTCTGCTTCAAGCCGGAGACCTCCGCAGTACGTGCGGTAGCAGCCAGCAGCGACGCCTGCTTATTCACATAGACATGTTATGTTAGACTCCTTCGAAAATTATTTTGATCGTTTGTTTGATTTTTCTTTCTGAACACCAAAAGAGCATCAAGGGCTACTGCCTACAAGGTGATATTCTTTTACAACTATATTACTTACCTCAAAGCCTATTCGAAGGCTAATGCAAGTTTTGGTCAGTCTGTTTTTTGGCGGATTGGACTTTCTCAATCACTGTAAGAGTACGATGTTCTTCCACAATGGAAGCGCCTTTTAGCGCTTCCAGCAATCAATCTGGTGCCTCTGGATGGACAGAGGTCACCGGTGGAGGCGGCTTGCCCCCCTTGTTCGCGAGAGGCTACCTGCCTGACTCTGGAGCCACTTGGGTCTCCGGAGCTGTATTCGGCTAAGGGCCGAACTGGATGCGGCCCCCATCATCGGGATCAGTATGGGTCTTTCCTCCCCATGTGTTCGGAAACCGGGGTTTTATCCTCCGGCATTACTGGAATGGTCTCCCCTTGGCCTGGTATCCTTCGAGACAACACCTTGGTGTTGTCCGCGGCCTTGGGGGAGGAAGCCGTCGGAAGGGACCCGTTGTACATCGCCGACGGGTCCAGTGACCCCTCCGAAGAGGAGGATAGCTCGATATTGGACTGGGCCGTACTGTAGATGCATGTTCTAGCACATTAAGAAACGATAAAGTGAAAAGGACGGAAATATTGTCATGTCCGGATACTTACGATTTGGCCAGGGGCTTGACCCTGGGCTCCCACTCCCCGCCGTTGTTGGTGGTTGTGGCGGAGTAGTCCGGAAGTGTGATGCCCCCGATTCAATCGTACACTAATCATGCATGCAAACATGTACGATCAAGATCAGGGACTCACGGGAAGATATCACAACACAACTCGAAAAGTAAAATAAGTCATACAAGCATCATAATACAAGCCAGGGGCCTCGAGGGCTCGAATACAAGTGCTCGACATAAACGAGTCAGTGGAAGCAACAATATCTGAGTACAGACATAAGTTAAATAAGTTGCCATAAGATGGCTAACACAAACTGGGATACAAATCGAAAGAGGTGCATGCCTCCAGCCTGGGATCCTCCTAAACTACTCCTGGTTGTCGTCAGTGGCCTGCACGTAGTAGTAGGCACCTCCAGTGTAGTAGGAGTCGTCGTCGATGGTGGCGTCTGGCTCCTGGGCTCCGGCATCTGGTTGCGACAACCAGGTAGAAGGGAGAAGGGGGAAAGATGGAGAAAAGCAACCGTGAGTACTCATCCAAAGTACTCGCAAGCAAGGATATACACTACATATGCATGGGTATATGTGTAAAGAGGCAATATCGGTGGACTGAACTGCAGAATGCCAGAATAAGAGGGGGATAGCTAGTCCTATCAAAGACTACTCCTCTGGCAGCCTCCGTCTTGCAGCATATAGAAGAGAGTAGATTGAAGTCCTCCAAGTAGCATCGCATAGCATAATCCTACCCGACGATCCTACCCTCGTCGCCTTGTGGAAAAGCGATCACCGGGTTGTCTGTGGAACTTGTCTGGGTGTGTTTTATTAAGTATCCGGTTCTAGTTGTCATAAGGTCAGGGTACAACTCCGAGTCGTCCTTTTACCGAGGGACACGGCTATTCAATAGATAAACTTCCCTGCAGGGGTGCACCACTTAACCCAACACGCTCGATCCCATTTTGCCGGACACACTTTCCTGGGTCATGCCCGGCTTCGGAATATCATCACATCGCAGCCCCACCTAGGCCTAATAGAGAGGTCAGCATGCCGGTCTAACTCCTATGGCGCAGGGGTCTGGGCCCAGCGCCCATTGCACACCTGCACGTTGCGTGGGCGGTCGGAAGTAGACCTAGTCTCCCTAATACAAGAGCAGGCTATCCAGTCCAATCCGGCGCGCGCCGCTCAGTCGCTGACGTCTAGAAGGCTTCGGGTGATACCACGACGTCGAGTGCCCATAACTGTTCCCGCGTACTTGGTTAGTGCGTATAGGCCAGTGGCCAGACTCAGATCAAATACCAAGATATCGTTAAGCGTGTTATTATGAACTAACCACGAACGCCGACCAGGGCCAGGCCCACCTCTCGCCTAGGTGGTCTCAACCTGCCATGTCGCTCCGCCACGAGTAACAGTCGGGGGCCGGTGGGAACCGAGGCCCACCTCTACCGGGATGGAGCCACCTGTCCTTCCAGCCCCCACATCGGAATCACTTGCGGGTACTCAACGAGCTGACCCGACTTTAGTCACCACATGTATTGTATGTATATATGTATAGTATATACCCGTGATCACCTCCCGAGTGATCACGGCCCGAGAGTATAGCAAGGCAGACTGATAAGAATGTAGGGCCAATGATGATAAACTAGCATCCTATACTAAGCATTTAGGATTGCGGGTAAGGTATCAACAGTTGTAGCAACAATGACAGGCTATGCAACAGAATAGGATTAGTGGAAATAGTAACATGCTACAAAACTCTAATGCAAGCAATAGAGGGTAGAATAGGCGATATCTGGTGATCAAAGGGGGGGCTTGCCTGGTTGCTCTAGCAAGGAGTGGTCGTCAACTCCGTAGTCGAACTGGGCAGCAGTAGCTTCGGTCTCGTAGTCTACCGGTGAGAAGAGGGGGAAGAAATAGTAAATACAATGCAAACATAAGCATGACATGACAATGAGCGGTGTTAGGTGTGCCCTAACGCGGTAATAGGTGATACCAGCGAAGGGGGAAAACATCCGGGAAAGTATTCGGTGTTTCGCATTTTCGGACAGATGAACCGGAGGGGGAAAGTTGCGTGTTCGATATGTTAGGGGTGTGTGGTGAATGAACGGGCTGCGTATCCAGATTCGTCTCGTCATTCTGAGCAGCTTTCATGTACAAAGTATTTTCATCCGAGCTACGGATTATTTTATATTAATTTTCAAAGTTTTAATCAATTTCTAAGCTACTATTATTGAATTAATTCGAAAACAGCATTATTGCATCACCATGACGTCAGTATGACATCAGCAGTCAACAGAGGTGTTGACTGGGTCAAACTGACGTGTGGGTCCGCATGTCATTGACTAAGACCAACTAATCAGGTTTAGTTAGTCTAACTAAACGATTAGGTTTATCGATTACAATTAATTAGGTTAACTAAACACAATTAATTAGGTTAATTATTTTAGTTAATTAATTAGTTAATATATTTTTATTCTCTTTATCCTTTATTCTTAAACCGTTCTAGGGGTGGGGCCCCTTTGTCATAGGCCCAGCGGGGCCTAACAGCCGTGACCTGAATGGTCGTGCGAGCAGCGGGCGCAGCGCCTGTCGGGACGGACCCGAGGCGATGCGGCGGGCACTTGGCAGCGAGTGACGAGGCTACGCAGGGGGGAGCAGAGCACGGTCACGGGCGGCGACGAGCTCCAACGCGGGGCCGTAGCAGGGAGGTGGCAACGCGAACAGAGGCGGCGGGTGCACGTGCGCGTGGCGCGACGAAGCGGAGGAGGACGGCAACTGAGCGCGCCACAGGCATCTGTGAACACGGTGTCGAGTCGGTCTGAGGGGTGACGACGCGTGAGATGGAGGAGCAGCGAACGGGGCTTGGCCCGTGCAACATCGCGGACGGGCGCGACGGACGGCGTTCGACAGGGGGAGAGGGGAGAGGCCAGGGCCTCACCGCGGGAATGTAGGGGTATGGGCAGCGGGGGTCGAGGAGGAGGACGGGATAGCGTTCCGTGAGGAAGGATGAGGAGGCGAGGCGGCAGCGGCGTGGTGGCCGGCGACGGGCGTTGAGGGCGGCGTGGTCAGCGGCGGTCGTCGGCGATAGGGAGTCCGCGCCGGGTTAGCGCCAAGGCGTCGCGAGAGGGAAGCGATTCGTCCCGATCCAGATCGGATCGGGAGGGGGAGAGGAGAGACGTGGGGAGTAGGGGGAAAGTGTGCGGTCGGGGGTGGTTAGGGTTTCTTTGGGAGGGGGAGTGGGTTAGTAGGCCAGCTGAGCCAGATGTGGCTTTCCCCTTTTTTTTGTTCTTCTGTTTTTATTCTTTTACCATTTTCTGTTTCTATTTTACTTTACTTTTACAAACTATAAACCTATCCCCTAAATTAGTACTAATACTAATAACACTGCCATAATTAATTTGGCACCCTAAACAATTATTTTATATCTGTTTAGTATTTAAAAGGCATTTAAATATTAGTCTTACTGTTATTTTAATTAATGTAGTGCAGTTAACTGTTTTATAAACAGATGTTTTCTCCACCATAATTACATATGCAATATCTGGTTCACTCTGAACATTTTAGTTTTACTATTTGAAAAGTTTTATTGTTTGCTTGATATTGAATTTGATTTTGATTCGGTTTGGAACTTACGCGAGATTATCAACAGTAATCGAGTGATGTGGCATTATTAGCCGAGGGTTGTTGTAGCTTAATTACCCCGGTGTCACAATTCTCCTCCACTACAAGAAATCTCGTCCCGAGATTTAGGAGCGGAAGTAAGGGGGAAAATTTTGGTTACGCAATTCTAACGAGTCATCTCGGTCTTGGTTGCCCTTCTCAAAAAAGTTGAACCCTCTTGATGATGTCTTCATTTCTCTGCTTTAGGTCATCATGATGAAGTCTTCATCCATTCTTCGGGAGTCCCATCATACTACTGAAAAATGATAAGGGGTATCTTCGGAAGAACTGACCTCTACAAGGTCGCGTATCTGGTAGAGAACATCAGGCAGGGTGGCGGACAGTAACTCTTGAATTGAAACTTAAGAAAATATCGAGAGCAAAGTAAGAAGGTGAAAAATAGAAGTTTCAAGCACATAGGCAATCGTTCGTTCCCTGAAACGAAGTGTGAAAGGAGTTCAGACCAATGGGAATAAGTATTGCATCTGATACCATAATAGATCACTAGGCAGGTGGCCCGTGAATTACATACGAAGTCAAGCGCGAGGAATAACTTTGACAATAGGTTGTACAGAAGAGTCAGGTTTCGATCCTGTGGAACTGTGGGTTATGGGCCCACCATGTGGGTTTAAAGTAGGAAAGGTGCTGACATCTTGTACGGTTATGATAGCAAGGCAGGTCAGAGGGTAGCATGTCGATTATGTCAGCAACAACGTCGGTACCAAGGGTGAGGGACGAAGAGAACCATTTTCCTGCTCATTGAACGAGGCGGACCAATAGGCAAAGTTCTCGTCCATTGGTGGCTACCGGAATGTCATTAACAATGGTAACAGGGTCTTGGTGACAGAATTGTACACCGAGGTGTTTACATAAGCAGGAGAACATTAACGCTTGGATCATATAGATCACAAGAAACGTTAATCCAACCAATGGAAAAGCAAATATGATTATTAGATTAAATAGAACAATGGAAAGGAAAATGTGTTTAAACACATATTTAAAGGGTATATCCTTCCCAAGGACAAGCAGAGCATGATATCCATGACAGGATATAATGTAGAAAACTCTTTAGGTAGGGGAGAGAAATTTCATGACATTACCCATACAACGGTGTTTGGATAATTGAGCAGGAAACATTTAGCATTGTGCTACTAATGTTCTTATTGAAAATCGGAGTACCACAGACATGCTTCGAGATAGCACTGACATGGTCTTCAAGCAAAGATCGAACTTGGATACACAAAGGATTCATCAGGAACAATATATAGAATAAGTCTTACGATTTCCTCATGGAAGAATGGTTAACCTTGCTAAATAGGAAACTACAACAATAGGTCCTCCGGCCAGATGTACTAGGCATGACACCACCTTACCGGGTCATATAACGACCAATGTTATAACTCTTGTAAATATGTTCCAACCATCATATCTGACCAAGATTCAGAACTGATTGGTGTTAGGATAACTCAGATTCAGGATGCCTGAGAAGAAAGGTGCAACACAAATTGTCGAGATGACATTGTAAGATTCTCGGGAATTGAACTATGGAAGTGAGTTCCAAAACAAGAGTCATCATTAAATCAAGGAGAGGGTGAGGAGGTGACTGATGGACTCAACGCCAATCCCTTGAGAATTCCAAAAAGATGGATTTCCACAAGCATGTGAACAAGGAGATAACATTTGTCAAATCAAATGGTATAATGATGTATGCTCGAGGAAAACATACACAGTTTAACAATGATAGAAGGGTGCACCCTGAAATTTGGACTAGGTAGCACGATCAATGTTCGAATGATGATTCAGTAAGCAATAGACTTAATGAAACTATAGACCAATAACTTCAAAGCAATAGGGTTGCTAGAAGTTTAGAATTTACAAATCATAGACCATTTGTTGGTATTCCGGTTAGAAACAAAACGGAGACCCAAAAAAATAATGGTGATGGTAATAAGTATCACTTGTATCAAAAATTCTTAAGGGTGGTGATTTCTTGCAACATTCTTGACATAAAATACGACAATGCTCCATGGTAGGACATAAGCTGGATAACAAGGAGCTCCAAAACAAGAACAAGTATGTGTTGGAGGGAAGGCAATAATGTTGTCGATGATAACACAAACCATCGAGGGGGCAAGCATGGAATTTCTCATGAGGAACTCAATGTATGTCCCAGAAGACATTAAAATGCTGACGATGATCACGACACATTTGTTGAGGGGTTTCAAGAAGATGTAATCGATCGGCGACGACATCAAGCCAAGGGAATGGTGTAGCAAAAGGTTATTATAACCATAGATAAGATGCCATCTCAGAATTCAGAGTTGTCTCTTAAGATGAACAAAATGATGCTGAAAGTTGATGTAATCTTAGAGCACTGTTGGAATTATGTCCCAGAGATGAAGGACATAGGTAGAATGGTCAAGCAGTCAGCCTGACGATGATGCTGTAGTCAATTAGCTGGGAATGACATGATCGAGTACAACTTGTCAGCAATGAAGATTACTAAGAGTTGTTGAATCGTAGTGCGGACTCAATTCAGTTTTCGGTGTCTTTGAGTGTTTAATAAATCAGAGCCCATAAAGAAAATTTGAATTAGTGAGAATGTAGTACTTGATGAAGAACTCATAAGAAGTTATGCAGTTCCGTGATAATCTTGAGATACCAGGGGGTAATACTCGATGACTAATCAAAGTAGAGGTTGGACTGGGGTATTGCTCTGTAGAAGACAAGTGCTTAAACTTGCAGGAGAAATGGTAATTAAAGGAGAACGTGGTCGGAACCATGATTGCAAAAAGGCCAGATCCCATATAAAGATGAACTAATACCAATGGAATAATTAATGTAATAGAAGCTTTAATGATAAGATCTACATCATGTCCATGGGCATGAACATAGAGTTCAAGGTCGACTCCCACTTCTTCAATACATAACCTTTCATTCACTGCTCTATTAAAGTGATTTGAGTGCGAAGACCTACTTGGTGAATTACCAGAGGAGTATGAACCTTGAAAAACTTTCGGGTTCACACAGATTAGGAAAGGCATAGGTTCAACCCATCGAGGCATCTTAGAAACATATACCATAATTTTTGAGAGTAATTATCACCAGCTCAAAAGCATAGCATGGTTGGCCAAATCGGGGAATATGATTTACGAATGGCATTACGTAATAGAGAAAGAACTTCTTGAGGTTTTTGTATATGAAGGACATTGTCGGAAGATAATTCAACAAAGGATCTGACGGTCCATAATAGGGTTGATGTGGGCATCAGCACAAGATCAGAGGACGAAACAAAGCAATGGCTTTGGATTATAGAAACAACTGACTAGTTCAAAGCTCAAAGGCAAAGGAATCAAGATTTCCAATTCAAGGGATCAGGAGCAAGGGCTCTGATTAAGGATGGATAAGCCGAGTAGGCTTAGGGGAATAATTGACGACAATTTGATTGGTCGATAAACAGCTCATGTTCAAAATGACATCTCAGCCAAAAAGATAATTTTAAAAGGATCAACCGATGATTGTGTGCATTCACACTCATGTTGAATCAATAGGATTCAAAATGACGGTGTCAAAAGAGACTAATGAATGTTGCTAGACCTATGGGAAGCATCCATAATGCAAGCAGACAAGTATATGTAGAGCAATAGTTTTAAAGAGGATTCTCGAAAGATCGAATAAAATTTCAAAGTATCATCTGAAACATATGAACAATTGGGGATGGATGAATACTCGATAGGTGCGAGTAATTATTTGCAGGGGTATTCATGTGGTAAAGAACTGCAAGGCAGTAGACACAAGGTATTCTCGTATCACTAGAGAGCAAGATCAACTGGGGATAAAAGTAAGAACGACAGGTGTATGTATTTATCCATAGGGATAATTCGGTGGTAGGCAATTGCAAATAGCGATGGCACATATTCTCGAGAGAACATCACAGAGTATCTTCGAAACCTTCTGGGGCAGGAGACGATCATCTGTGATAAGGGCTCTCCGGGTGGATGTGATCACAAGAACCTAGAGTTAGAGTTAGTAAAATCATTTAACCCGAACAGAGGAGAGATTAGAGTCCCATAGAATAGATCGAGGAATAAAAGATCCTAATACCACCCAATGGCGACGTGGGTCTGTAAGACACACAGCCATGTTAGTAAAAGTTTTGCAATGACTAGACTCAACTTCGGCCAAGGAGTTTCGAAGGGGATTCCTCTGAGGCGATCGACTCGATACCAACTTGTGACGCCCCCGATTCAATCATACACTAATCATGCACGCAAACGTGTCCGGTCAAGATCAGGGACTCATGGGAAGATTTCACAACACAACTCTAAAATTAAAATAAGTCATACAAGCATCATAATACAAGCCAGGGGCCTCGAGGGCTTGAATACGAGTGCTCGACATAAACGAGTCAACGAAAGCTATAATATCTGAGTACAGACATAAGTTAAACAAGTTGCCATAAGATGGCTAACACAAATTGGGATCTGACGAAGAGGCGCGGGCCTCCCGCTCAGGATCCTCCTAAACTACTCTGGTTGTCGTCGTGGCTGCTTGCGTAGAAGTAGGCACCTCCATTGTAGTAGGAGTTGTCATCGATGGTGGCGTCTGGCTCCTGGGCTCCGGCATCTGGTTGCGACAACCAGGTAGAAGGGAAAGGGGGAAAAGAGGGAGAAAAGCAACCGTGAGTACTCATCCAAAGTACTCGCAAGCAAGGATGTACACTACATATGCATGGGTATATGTGTAAAGAGGCAATATCGGTGGACTGAACTGCAGAATGCCAGAATAAGAGGGGGATAGCTAGTCCTATCTAAGACTACGCTTCTGGCAGCCTCCGTCTTGCAGCATATAGAAGAGAGTATATTGAAGTCCTCCAAGTAGCATCGCATAGCATAATCCTACCCGGCGATCCTTCCCTCGTCGCCCTGTGGAAAAGCGATCACCGGGTTATTTGTGGAACTTGTCCGGGTGTGTTTTATTAATTATCCGGTTCTAGTTGTCATAAGGTCAAGGTACAACTCCGGGTCGTCCTTTTACCGAGGGACATAGCTATTCAAATAGATAAACTTCCCTGCAGGGGTGCACCACATAACCCAACATGCTCGATCCCATTTGGCCGGACACACTTTCCTGGGTCATGCCCGGCCTCGGAAGATCAACACGTCGCAGACCCACCTAGGCCTAACAAAGAGGTCAGCACACCGGTCTAACTCCTATGGCGTAGGGGTCTGGGCCCATCGCCCATTGCACACCTGCACATTATGTGGGCAGTCGGAAGCAGACCTAGCCTCTCTAATACAAGAGCAGGCATTCCAGTCCAATCCGGCACGCCGGTCAGTCGCTGACGTCTAGAAGGCTTCGGCTGATACCACAACGTCGAGTGCCCATAACTATTCCCGCGTAGTTGGTTAGTGCGTATAGGCCAGTGGCCAGACTCAGATCAAATACCAAGATCTCGTTAAGAGTGTTATCATGAAGTAACCGTGAACACTGACCAGGGCCAGGCCCACCTCTCGCCTAGGTGGTCTCAACCTGTCTTATCGCTCCGCCACAAAGTAACAGTTGGGGGCCATCGGGAACCCAGATCCACCTCTACCGGGATGGAGCCACCTGTCCTTCCAGCCCCCACATCGGAATCACTTGCGGGTACTCAACGAGCTGACCCGACTTTAGTCACCACCTATATAGTATGTATATATGTATAGAAGATACCCATGATCACCTACCGAGTGATCACGTCCCGATAGTATAGCAATGCAGACTGACAAGAATGTAGGGCCAATGATGATAAACTAGCATCCTATACTAAGCATTTAGGATTGCGGGTAAGGTATCAACAATTGTAGCAACAATGATACGCTATGCAATAGAATAGGATTAATCGAAACAGTAACATGCTACACTACTCTAATGCAAGCAGTAGAGGGTAGAATAGGCGATATCTGGTGATCAAAGGGGGGGGGCTTGCCTGGTTGCACTGGCAAGAAGGAGTGGTCGTCAACTCCGTAGTCGAACTGGGCAGCAGCAGCGTCGGTCTCATAGTCTACCGGAGATAAGAGGGGGAAGAAACAGTAAATACAATGCAAACATAAGCATGACAATGCATGACATGACAATGGGCGGTGTTAGGTCTGCCCTAACGCGGTAGTAGGTGATACCGGTGAAGGGGGAAAACATCCGGGAATGTATTCCCGGTGTTTGGCGTTTTCGGACAGATGAACCAGAGGAGGAAAATTGCATGTTCGATATGTTAGGGGTGTGTGGTGAACGAACGGGCTGCGTATCCGGATTCGTCTCGTCGTTCTGAGCAACTTTCTTGTACAAAGTATTTTCATCCGAGCTATGGATTATTTTATATTAATTTCCAAAGTTTTAATCAATTTCTAAACTATTATTATTGAATTAATTCGAAAACATCATTATTGCATCACCATGACGTCAGTATGACATCAACAGTCAACAGAGGTGTTGTCTGGGTCAAACTGACATGTGGGTCCGCATGTCATTGACTAAGACCAACTAATCAGGTTTAGTTAGTCTAACTAAATGATTAGGTTTATTAATTACAATTAATTAGGTTAAATAAACACAATTAATTAGGTTAATTATTTTAGTTAATTAATTACTACCTCCGTTTCAGTTTACAAGTCCTACGAGTATATCTAGGTTGCCAATTTTATCACCCTAATATAAACTATATAACACAAAAATTATACCTTTTGAAAGTAGAAACTCCGAAGTTTATGTTGATATATTTTTTGTAATATATATACTTGTATTAGGTTGGTCAAATTGACGACCTAGGGATACTCGCACGCCCTGTAAACTGAGAGAGAGGTAGTAATTAATATATTTTTATTCTTTTTTATTCTCTTTATCCTTTATTCTTAAACCGTTCTAGGGGTGGGCCCCCTTTGTCATAGGCCCAGCGGGGCCTCACAAGCGTGGCCCGAATGGGCGTGCGGGCAGCGGGCGCAGCGCCCGTTGGGACGGACCCGAGGTGACGCGGCGGGCACTCGGCGACGAGTGATGAGGCTGCGCAGGGCGGAGCGGAGCACGGTCGCGGGCGGCGACGAGCTCCGACGCGGGGCCGTAGCAGGGAGGCGGCAACACGAACAGAGGCGGCGGGTGCACGTGCGCGCGGCCGCTGCCAGGGGCGGAGGAGGACGGCCAACCAGGGGCGTGCCCTGGGCATGCGCGGGCACGGCGTCGGGCGCGCGCACGAGCGACGGGCGACGACGCGTGAGCTGGAGGAGCAGCGAACGAGGCTTGGCCCGTGCAACATCGCGGTCGGGCGCGATGGACGGCGTTTGACTGGGGGAGAGGGGCGAGGCCAGGGCCTCACCGAGGGACGTAGGGGTATGGGCAGCGGGGGTCGAGGACGAGGACGGGGATGACATTCCGGCGAGGGAAGGGATGAGGAGGCGAGGCGGCAGGCCGGCGTGGTGGCTTCAGCGACGGGCGTTGAGGGCGACGTGGTCGAGCGGCGGTCGTCGAGGCGATGGGGGAGTCCGGCGCCGGGGTTGGGCCGCTGGCGTCGTGAGAGGGGGGAAGTAGTTCGTCCCCGATCCAGATCGGATCGGGAGGGGGAGATGAGAGACGTGGGGAGTAGGGGGAAAGTGTGCGGTCGGGGGTGGTTTAGTAGGTAGGGGGTGGGCCGGCCTGGTGGAAGGCCAGCTGGGCTGTCTGGCCCAGTTGGCCAGGGTGGCTTTCCCCCTTTTTTGTTTTTTCTTTCTGTGTTTATTCTTTTCCCATTTTCTGTTTCTATTTTACTTTAGTTTTACAAACTATAAACCTAGCCCCTAAATTAGTACTAATACTAATAACACTGCCACAATTAATTTGGCACCCTAAACAATTATTTTATATTTGTTTAGTATTTAAAAGGCATTTAAATATTAGTCTCACTGTTGTGTTAATTAATTGAGTGCAGTTAACTATTTTATAAAAAGATGTTTTCTCCACCATAATTACCTATGCAATATCTGGTTCAATCTGAACATTATAGTTTTACTATTTGAAAAGTTTTGTTGTTTGCTTGATTTTGAATTTGAATTTGAATCAGTTTCGAACTGACGCGAGATTATCAATAGTAATCGAAGTGATGTGGCATCATTAGCCGAGGGTTTTTGTAGCTTAATTACCTGGGCGTTACAGGAAGGGAGATTTTTTCCTTGTTGGACAGCTCGGCCTCCCCATGTGTGGAGGCCTTCCTCTTCTTTCTCCCCTCAGTAGGGGGGAAACGGATTTTCTCCTCCTCCTCCTTGCCATCTTCGGTGGAGGAGTGCGTCTCGGCATCTTCGAACGTCATGTCCGAAGCACTCTTGCGGCGGAGACCATCTCTGGTCCCCTTGGACACCTTCTTGGCTTTCTTATCCGGCACCTCATAAAGCGCCGAAACAACATCTTCATCAGAAGAGGCGTTTCTGGATCTTCGGGTAGCGGAGCCGGACAGTTAATCTGCTCCGCTATCGTTACCCAGGCCTGAAAGATTGGCATGGAGGCTTAGGTTCCTCCCGCAGATATGCCGGTATAAGGTATACCTTGCAAAGATAAAGGAACTTACCAGATTAGATCGATGTTTTGCGATAAGCCCACGATCTTCGGTCGTTGGCGGTGGTACCTCACTGGCCTTAAAGAGCACCCTCCAGATGTCTTCATGTGTCATACCAAAGAGCTCCAGCTGCATCTGGTGCTTGGCCGGGTTGAACTCCCACAAATTACAAGTCTGGTTCTGGCACGGAAGAATCCGGCGGAAGAGCATAACCTGGACCACGTTGATAAGCTTGATTTTGTTGCTTATCATATTCTGGACACATGTCTGGATCCCAGTCAGTTCTTTCGTTGAGCCCCAGGCTAAATCCTTCTCTTGCCAGGAGCTGAGCCGCATGGGGACTCCAGATCAGAATTTGGGGGTCGCCGCCCAGTTGGCGCCACGTGGCTCGGTGATGTAGAACCACCCCGATTGCCACCCCTTTACTGTCCCCACAAAGGAACCTTCGGGCCAGGTGACATTGGCCATCTTTCCCACCATGGCGCCTCCGCACTCCGCTTGTTGCCCGCTTACCACCTTTGGCTTCACATTGAAGGTCTTCAGCCATAGGCTGAAGTTAGGTGGGATGCGGAGGAAGGCCTCGCACACGACAATAAATGCCGAGATGTTGAGGATGGAGTTGGGGGCCAAGTCATCGAAGTCCAGCCCGTAGTAGAACATCAGTCCGCGGACGAATGGGTGGAAGGGGGATCCCAACCCGCGGACGAAGTGGGAGAGAAACACCACCCTTTCTTGGGGCTTCGGGGCAAGGATGATCTGCCCCTTGGCTGGAAGCCAATGAGCGATGTCTTTGGACAAGTACCCGCCCTCGTGGAGCTTCTTGATGTCCTCCTTCTTGATGGAGGAGGCCATCCACTTGCCTCCAGCTCCAGATCTGAACATGATTGGAGTGCATTTTCGGGCGGAGAAGGTGAGAGCTTGGGCGTTGGAGCTCAAAAATGAATGGGCAGAGGAAGGAGAAGGCGTGGGTGAACAAGGAGGAATCCTTATCCCCTTATAAAGATAGTCAAGGTCATGCACCTCCCCCCTCGCCTTAAAATCCGCCTATTCACCAAGCACCGTTCAGCTGGCACGGTTGAGTTACCCATGCCCGCATTGATGAGAATCCCGTGATAAGGGGACACGATCTCTGCTTTGACAGGACGTGCCAATGAAACCGCGCCTCGAAATATGGAGGGGCAGGATAAAAACGGTTCGAATAAAGACCGGGCCATGGCATGATGTCATGCTATGAGTTGTCAGCAGATTGGACACATGGGATATTATACTCTCTACAGTGGTATGTGGAATTTGTTTTGCAGAGCCGGACACAATTCTTATGTTCAAGATCTACTTTGGGGTATTCGGAGAAGGAGCACGCCTTGCAATGCCGAAGAAAATCTGCACACCGGACTCATCGTCATTGAAACCTGGTTCAGGGGCTACTAAGGGGGTCAGGGATTAAGGGGTCCTCGGGCAGCCGGACTACATGCATATGACGGACTGTTGGGCTATGAAGATACAGGATAGAAGACTTCGTCCCGTGTCTGGATGGGACTCTCCTTTGCATGGAAGGCAAGCTTGGCGATTCGGATATGAAGATTCCTTTCTCTGTAACCGACTCTGTGTAACCCTAGCCCCCTCCGGTCTATATAAACCAGAGGGTTTAGTCCGTAGGACAAGAACAATCATAATCATAGGCTAGCTTCTAGGGTTTAGCCTCTACGATCTTGTGGTAGATCAACTCTTGTAATACTCATATCATCAAGATCAGTCAAGCAGGAAGTAGGGTATTACCTCCATCGAGAGGGACCGAACCTGGGTAAACATTGTGTCCCCCGCCTCATGTTACCATTAGCATTAGATGGATAGTTTGGGACCACCTACCCGAGATCCGCTGGTTTTGACACTGACACCTGTTCCTTAGCCGGGCAAACTCTTCTTCTTCTTCTCCTTTGAAGAGATCAACCATTATGGGCCCCTTCCATTTATAACGATTCGTGTTGTTTTCCCATTATAACACCATGGCAGGTGCATCCTTTGTTGAAGAGGATCAACACATCGAGTAATCGCAGTGGCCATCACGTCAATGATGGTTAACTTACTGTGAGTTAACAACCTCACCTTAGCAGTCAGATGTTGTACATCGGCACTTTCCTCTTGAGAAGGGATTTTTGGCCGCCAATTAAATCGTTTCTTTAAAGGAGCGTCTGGTATTCGGGCAGACCCCTTCGAGTTGGCTCGAATAGGGGGGCGTCTTCAATATAAAACCACTTCGAGGTCCAGTGTTTGAAGCCCTTCTTTGGGCTCCCAACGGGGTACCCCGTCCCGGCTATGCGCCTTACTTCACCTCCACCTACTTCAAAGATTGTCCCTCCTCGGGTGTGGGGGACGATGCAGAAATACTTTCTTCGTATTTCAAAATGGGCCCTGCAGCCCAAAAACATCATGCAAAGGGCGACATAGCCCGAGATATGGAGAATGGATCTGGATCCCATCAAACTCTAGCAAACCCCTCAGGAAAGGATGAAAGGGAAAGCCCAAGCCTCGTAAGAGGAAGGGCACGAAACATACCCTCTCTTCCTTGTGTGGAGTAGGGAAGTTCTCTACAAGGGCTTCGCCATTCGCAGAAGTTAATCTGGGATGAGAGGATGCGAGATCTGAAGCAGGAAGATATCCTCGCGTCTCGAGTCTGCTTAGTTGAAGGTGGGAGACTGAGCAGCTTGCCCAGTTGCCCAGGAGAGGGCCATGGGGGCATGAGGAGGAGCTTGGGATGCACGCCATTTTTTATAGAGTTTTCCGGTTTTTTTGGCTTCTCGATTTTGGGATGGAATGGGCTACCCGTCGTGCTCCTGGTCTGTTTAATAGGTGCTTCCCCCTTTCCCATCAGGGGTGTTTCTGTAAAAGATTACCGGACTGTCTGCCTCCTTTTAGCGCACAAAAATCAAGGGGTGTCATTAATCCTAAGCGAAGAATTGTTATTATGGGCCCTACGACGCCTCAATGAACCGGGAAAGTTATCGGTGACCGAGCTATGGTCAGCCGAACATAGACGGGGAGAAGAAGTCGCCTCGCAAGCCGGAGACTTCAGGCGCGCAAAGACTCCAGGGGTCATGAGACACCGGCATTGGAGGCTAGTTTGGGGGCTACTGAGGGGGTCCAGGATCAAGGGGTCCTCGGACTGCTAGCCTAGCTCTCATAGGCCAGACAGGTGGGCCGCTCTGTGACTACTATCGGAAGGCCGAGCTATAAGGCGACTTCGTATTCGGACAGGAAACCTTCGAAGCCTTGGTGTGTTCTCTAAGTTAGGATAGGATAATAGGTGTTCTTATTCCTTTATTGTAACCGACCATGTGTAACCCTAGTCCCCTGTGTCTATATAAGCCAGAGGATTAGTCCGTAGAGGCTATAAGAAGAACCATAATCCTACTCACCTAGGGTTTAGTTCATACGATATCGTGGTAGATCAACTCTATAACCATCATATACACTTCAATATAATCAGGCAGGACATAGGGTTTTACCTCTATGAGAGGGCCCTAACCTGGGTAAACATCATCTCCTTCATCTCCTGTTCCCCATTGATCCAAGATCCACAGTTCGGGGGCCCTACCCGATATCCACCGGTTTTGACACCGACACCCGATCCTTGCTGCTCCCATTTTCCTGAATTTATTCCAGCATTTCCAGCAATATTTTTTCAATGCGAGGAGACGTTCCCATCGACTACATGGCGTATGCGGTTACTTTGTCAATCTCAAAACATTATGTCGCCCAGTCTTTCAAATACGCTCATAGGACTAAGGTGTGGACGCATGTTTTTTGGACGTATTTTCTTATAGATGAGTGTATGTGCATATATAGGGGAGCATCTTTGATTATACTATTGTTCGCACATGAACACGCCACCATGTACCTCCAACGCCGAGGGTGATGCATCGCTGCTCACGTCGAAGGAGACCCGTTCGGAAGCGCGGTACGCAAGCAATCCGGTGGGTGCTTTTAAAGACCCGAAACCCCACACGCCTGGGAGGGACCCCGTCAGGGCATGCGGCGGCTATGGGCTGCCCTAGGTCAACCTGATCGCCCCTAGGGCCTCAAGGTTCACCGCCCTGCAACAAGAAGAACGAACGAAGAACAAGGAAGAAGAAGAACAAGAGAGATAGAGATAAATGTAAAGATAAAAACTGGTACACGATTTGTTTGATTGTGTGTTGTTCAATCAGCCATCACCTCTTGTCAATATAGAAGGTGGATGGACTTCGTGTACAACAAAAGGACTCCAAATCATGTCCAAATCTTTCCAAAATTAACCGAACTTGGTTTTAGGTATGTCTGGGACAACTGTTCGGTTTTTAGGACCCATAGGCCACAACCTATCTCGGATGAAGATGATCCCAAAAGCATATTTGACCGTTTCGATGAGGCGAAAGACTTTCGTGTTGAATGTTTCTCGATTCAGGGTCATTTTGTAGGCCGAAATGCTCGCGCAATATAACCAATCGGTCGCCCTATCTATCACACACAATGTCTGATGGGGCGGGCGACTTTTAGCCTAGTGATAGGGTTGCATTCGTATGTCTCTAACTTTTATATACGACCTCAGATTTAGACAATTTTTATATTAAAATCGACTGTTTCAATGAGATGAAGACAATTCATGTAGAAAGTTTTCTCATTTGAGGTTGTCCCTGAGGTTGTATTTCGAACACAGCTTTGTTCTTCGAGATGAGATCGGATGGTGATGGCCCAAAATTCAAAGATGTTCATGTCGATAACATGACACATTTTCATGTAGACCACTTCTTCATTTGAGACCATCTTAATTAAGCTTTTGACCATGCCAAAATCTGGTGTCAACACATGCCCCCTTGTTTTTCGGCAAAACTTGTGTGCCGAAAAATAACTTACATGAAGTTTGTTCTAAGCATGACGTCAACACTCTATCAGATATTTTATATGTTCTTAGGATGATAGGTATATATCAGCTATTTAGATTAGCAACAAAAGTGAAGCTAATCGAACATATGATGATTTGGTAATACCCTTTCATGTAAGAAATTATATTGCATCCATGGATTAAAATAATCCCATTGAGCATAACAAATCATACCTGATGACGAGTTCCATGGCATAGGCATAAACGACATAGTTGAAGAATATGGATAATGTGTGGACCGAAGATGTTGAAACCTTCGGCTTGGTCCTTCATACTCCCTCCGTTCGGAATTACTTGTCGTAGAAATGGATGTATCTAGATGTATTTTAGTTCTAGATACATCTATTTCTAAGACAACTAATTCCGAACGGAGGGAGTAGTTTTCACTGTTTTCCTTCATCACCTTTGTCACCCTTCTTGTAATGGAAGCTTTCACATAATTATTATTTTGAGTACTTCCTTTGGGAACCCATGCCAAGTCCCTTTCTTCAAGTTCTTGTGCACAAATTTTTGTAATTTCTTCTTTTGCCAATATGATAAGCCGGGTGAGCACCCCGGCTGTGATTTTGTTTGAAGCAATGGCAATTCTTGTTTTACCTTGTGCACTCTCAACTTCTACTCTTTAGATTTGGCACTTGATTGACTTGTCGCATTGCCTTTAGTAGCCAATGTCAACACTTTAATTGGCTCTTTTTCATTTGAGATCAAATCTGAAGTAGCACTCTTATGACCATCTTTTTTAACATGGTAAACTTGCCTGACCACATCTTTCTTGTTCCTTGAGCTCCGGACCGATTCCTTATGATTGAAACGGTCTTTGACATGTGATTGTTCAAATGTTGATCTTTTTGAAGCTGCATAATGTTTGTGAGATGGTGTAAAATAAGATGAAGAATGCACCCTTGTATTCCCATGATGGATATGTATTTACATGATCATAGGAAGGTATCCATATCATTGGCATTGGCGGCCCAAAATATGGATACGAATATACTGCATTAGAATTCTCATTTTGCCAATACCAATCCTCAGGTTTGCGCCTAGGGGGTGGTCTTGATGCTCTTGAATTACATGGCCGATAAGCACTATTCTCCTCACTTATCTTCTTATATTTTTCCAATAGTTGCTTGAAAGTGACTTTCGGCTTTTTACCTTTGTGCTTACCTCGGCCTTTGCTTTCTTTGATTCTGCTTGCACCGATCTTTGGATTTTCTTGTTGCCACCAGTACTTGGCGTCTTTTGTGCAACCATGATGGAATTCCCGCCTTCAAGAATATTTTCATTGTGCTCTTGAACAACTTCTTTACTTGAAAACTTGATCACATCATCCAGAGTTTTTACCTTCTCATGTTTAAATGGATCGACTTGAAGCAGCCGATGCAAAAATCGTTTGCCATCGGGACCAATCGGAATTAACTGGTCATCTCTTCGTGTCTCAACAAATTTCAATCATCCTTTATGAATGGCCGATTTAACTATTTGACGAAACATATTGTAATCCTCAAAATTATTTTTGAAGCAATGATGCAACCTACAATACATTCGTCCTTGAATTGATGGCTTGACATGGTGATCAAGAATTCTTATGTAATTATTTTTCAGCAACAAATCAAATATTTGATCACACATGCTTGAATTGAAGGTAAACTTTTTATTCTCTAGTTGATCTTGCTGTGAGAACGGCTTTGGAGTTAAGCAAATGAATGGTTCAGATTTTGCATTACCCCATTCGGTTATGCACTGTGTTTTGCACTCTATCGCCGATGTCTTTGAAAAGGAAATTATACTATCATCGATTTTCTCAATAGAGTATAACCTTGGCTTTACATTTCTGAAACCAATGTAGTTAAAACATCATGTCTCAATTGGGACCACGCGTAAGCCAGGTATGAAGCAAACAAAGCTACCCAATTACATATGATCTTTAAATATAGCAATGGGAAAAATCTTTAGGTGCAGTAATAAGTCACTATCAGTGTCTTTGAATGGTACAATATATTGACTGATATGCTTAGGAACAATTTTATTGCTAACAAGTAAATTTCCCTTCATCATTGGTCTTTCAAAATTACTTATAAGATTTTTCCGAATAGATGCATCAATAGTAAAGTTGTGACCAAAGCTAAAAGTAGGTAAATCACTTGCTAGACATACCTCTTCATACACGCTAGGACAACATGATGGTTGTATTACTTGAATAATACTTTCCTCCACTTTTGGATGACTCTCCAGTGCCTTGGCATCCTCTTTTTCTTGAATAGATTCGGTACACATACTATTTGAGTCGGCTTTTTTAATAACCGATTTTTCTTTGTTACCCAAATTAATACTTTTATCTTTTTGAACTTTCAAGGCTTCTCGCTCTTGTGTAATTTTAGCCCACATCTCAGCTTGGCAAGCTTTAAACTTTTTCATCTCAATTTCCATCCACTCCTCATGAGATTGCCACCCAATACTTTGAGACTCTTCCGGCAATGAGTTACCGAAACTATGCAATTGTTTAGGGGGTACATTGGATGCTATAGTACTTGGTAAATGCATCATTTGCACAACTGTAGCTTTTACAGCAGCAAATCATGAGGCTTCCCGCCTTTTATTAGTTCCTGAAAAATAGTGTTGCACAAATCCCAAGAGAATGTAAGCTTGTTCTCAACTATCCAGTCTGGATATGGTTGCCCCCGATGCTTTTAGACTCTTTCGGCAATGAGATGTTGCCGAAATTCTCTAATTGTGTAGGGGGCAGGTTATGCCATTGTAGTAGGTGAAGGCATTTGTGCTCCTGCAGAAGTTTCACTCATTCGGCCATGACCATGAAGGTGCGGGACCGAATTATGGACATTAACAGTTGCGTATGGTGCCAAAAAATTAGTAGCATGAGGTGGAGCATATGATGTTTGAGGGTAATTGGCCGAATAACTAGTAGTAGCATGGCCAATTCCCCTATCCACCATCATGTTTGGATTAAGATGTTGCAAGTTAGTTGCCGATGAATAAATAGGTGAAACACTTTGTTGCATGCTATTGAAAGTTCCTACATAGGGTGTTTCAACTTGATTAACCAAACTCATCACGTGTTCATCAGCATATGGATTTATGGGGTTGCCGATGCATGGGAGTTGGTATACATATGTTGCATGTTGCTAAAATTATATGAGGTAGAAGCATTGAGATTTTGTTGCATCGACTCTTGCATGTAATTAGATGCATGATTGATAAAGCTAGGGGCTAGCTGATACATTATGCTCATTAAACAATCTAGCAACAACATATGCATTATTTGCATCTACATAAGTGAATTGGGTATTCATGTTACCTTTGTAGATTGCAAACCCTAGATGATGATCTCTTCATAGCAAAAACGGGCCGAAGACCGTTCAAAGCTTTGTCCCAAGTGGAGTCACCAAAAAGTGTGCTCGCACACGAACACGTCACCGTGTACCTCCAACGCCGAGGGTGATGCACCACAGCTCACGTCGAAGGAGACCCGTCCAGAAGTGTGGTACGCAAGCAATCCGTCGGGGGCTTTTAAGGACCCGAAACCCCACACGCCCGGGAGGGACCCTGTCAAGGCACGTGGCGGCTATAGGATGCCCTAGATAGACCTGATCACCCCTAGGGCCTCGAGGTTCACCGCCCTGCAACAAGAAGAACGAGCGAAGAACAAGGAAGAAGAAGAACAAGGGAAAGAGATAAAAGTAAAGATAAAAAGTGGTAGATGATTTCTTCAATTGTGTGTTGTTCAATCAGCCGTCACCTTTTGTCAATATGAGAGGCGGATGGACTACCCATAAAATAAAATAACAGCAAATCACGCCCAAATCGTTCCAAAATTAACTGAACTCGGATTTAGGTATGTCTGGGACAACAGTTCGGTTTTTAGGTCCCATAGGCCCCAAACTACCTCGGATGTAGATGAGATCAAAAGCAAATGCCACTGTTTCGACGAGATGAACAACTTTCATGTTGAACGTTTTTCGATTCAAGGTCGTCTTGTGGGCCAAAACGCTCGCGGAATATAACCAATCGGTGACCCTAGCTATCACACAGAATCTCTGATTGGGCGGGCAACTTTTCGCATGGTGATAGGGCTGCACTCGAATGGCTCTAACTTTTACATACGGCTTCGGATTAAGACGATTTTTATATGAAAATCAACCATTTCAATGAGACGAAGGCAATTCGTGTAGAAAGTTTTCTCATTTGATACCGTCCTTGAGCCGTAATGGGCCTAAAAGTGCTCTGGATGCAAAATCTCAGATTTCGAACACAACTTTTGCCTTCTAGATGAGATCAGATGGCGATGGCCCAAACTTAGAAGATTTTCATGTCGACAATATGAAACATTTTCATGTAGATTACTTCTCCATTTGAGACCATCTTAATTAAGTTTCCGACCGTGCCAAAATCTAGTGTCAACAAGTGTGTTAAAAAATCTAATTTTCCATCTGATTCGACTAACTGCATTAGGATCATGCGGGAGCGGCTAGAGTAGAATCTGGGCTTGTGATAGTAGAACAAAAAAATGTATACTGGGCCGTCGGATCAAACATGGTCGGTACGGATTCTGTTAGAGGGACCCAGGCCACTTATTGTACATTTCATGAAAACCCTGCTAGTATAGTTAGATATAAAACATGAGCTTTTGCAGTAACCACATCAAATTTACTCATATTGAATCATTGTATCCTTGTAATACAACCAATTTCAAACTTCACACGTTTGTGTCTCCTCTTAACTGAGCAGAACTGATGCTTGCCAAATTACCAATACCCTCAAACTTAGGTTCATCTTCCTCAACCACACATTTTAAAGATGTGTGCACTGCCACAATCTGAACCATACCCTTTTTCACAATCAAAGGTGCTCAAGTTTACTTAGTTTGGATATAAATAGCAAGTTAACTCAGAAAAGCATTACCCCACAACCTCCGGTCATGAACCAGGGGTAGCTTAGCACACAAGTATGTGCACAAACTAGCCTTTATGAATAAAAGACATAGTAAAATTACAAAAGGCTTAGATTAGCTCCTCAATTTCACATAAGATACCATTGTCTAGCCAAATATTGGTGCAACGAACCCCTGGACCGTTGCCCAGACTGTGCATAGGCACGAGGAAAAGTTCACAACACCATGATCAACTCAAGCAAGATGGATCGAGTCCCTTGAAGGATTCAATCATAGATCAAGATGAATAAAACTAGCCGGAAATGCAAGATACTACTAAAGAAAAAACTTCCCCTGCCGGGCAGGAGAGCTTGGCGGAGACAAGGTTATCCCTGGAAGCGAGCCCTCCCCCCCTGAATCATCCCAGCAGGACTGCCGGGACTAGCGAAGGCAAGCCACTTCACCGCACCACCTCACCATGACGTACTTCGTTGATCAGCACGGTGTCAAGCTCCAAGGTCAAAGTGGTTGTTGTATGCCACATGGAAGCCACCTCCTATAGAAAATACATACAAGCTACACCCATCCTGCGACATGTCGAGCAAGCAGGTGCCAAGCTGGTGAAACGGCTCGGTAGAGCCTGAAGGGCAAGCTATGATGTGACATTGAGCGGCGCATTTAATGCGCTATGTTAGCTTGCAGAGTTAGGTATGGTAGCACTATTTGCTATCTAATCAGTGCATAATGACTGATTTGCCACTGTAGTGACCCCTTGACCTATAAAAGGAGGCCCATGTCAACCATAGAAAGGATTTACACCCATGTGCACACATACGCGCGTAGCCGTTCTCGTCCCAAGGCAAACCTGCCGGGAAAGAGCGCTACGTTTTCCACCATAATCCACCAAAGCAGGAGTAGGGTTCTACGCCTCACGGCGGCCCGAACTGGGTAAAAACTTGAGGCTTCCAACCCTCGATGGCCTCTTCCAACCCTCGAGCACGTCCAGGCCAATGGTGAGCGCCGGAGGACGGGAGGAGGGGAGCATGCGCATCGTCATCGAGCAACTCCGCGACGGCCACCGCCGGGCCAATGGGTGTTATAGCCTCGATGTCGACGAGCCTACGCTCGAGGATGGCGGGTGCCTACCTTTCGAGGTTGGGTGCCCTGCCTTTACTCGTGAGTTGCGGCAAGTCCGTTGGCCATCCGACAGAGTTCTTGAGCATCTATACCATCGCTGTTCAAGTTGCCCGGGGAAGAGATGAGAAGGTATTCGCAAACTATTTCCCATTGGCACACAAGTCTAATGTGAGGTCTTGGTTGATGCACTTGCCGGAGAACTCCATTTTGTCGTGGTCTGACCTATGCCATGAGTTCATTGGCGCCTTCACAGGCAGCCATCAAGAGCCAGAGCGCCCAACGACTTGCAGATACTCCAACAGAAAGAAGGCTCCGCAAGTATCTGTAGAGATTTAGCAGAGTCCACAAAAATATCCCAGACATCCACCCGACAGCTGTGATAGCTGTGTTCCAGTCCAATGTGCGCCACCGCGGGGTACGTTCTAAGATGAATGTGCGGTTGCCCAAGACTGTGAAGAAGCTTTACACCTTGGTGGACAAGTGCGATCGGGTGGAGGAGGGAAGAAGGCTCCCTGGGGAGGAGGATTGCATTGACATCAACTCAGAGGATGATGACGAGTCCACCTGTTAGAAGAAGAAGAGCTAGAAGTGCAACAAGAGGCGCAAAGATAAGGCAGTGATGACCGTTGAAGGGTCGGGCACGCTTAGTACCGGCAAGAAGGCTAAAGTTGAGGCCCCCGACAAGGAAGCTGCCATGTGCGCTGATTACTGCGAGGCTGCGGGTACCGGAAGGGGTGGGAAAGGCGATGGGCCGTACCAAGGGCCACAATCTCCAAGACTGTCATCAGGTTGATCATGTCAGGACCCCGACTCAATGCCACATCGATCTAGCATGTAACACCTCATATCACTTTGCGGCCTCACGCACGGTATTCCGATGGGTGTCACCTTACCTCTGCCGGGGACCGTTTGCGCCTTTTGGCACACGTATATGATAGTGTCGCTAGCATCCATATGATAAGGAGCCCGGGCTGACATGGCTAGTCGTAAACCCAAAGTGGCACAAACTTACAGGGACAGGCATCCATGACCCAACATCGAATGTGTCGGTGATCAGCGAGTGAATCCAGGCTGTAGCACTGGGCTAGCAGGACTCCGGTGAACCGGGCTGTAGCGGGCTAACAAGACTTCGGTATTCATCGCGTGACACTTCCCCGAAGGGACAGACACAGGAACGAAGAAGGACACATGCCGGCCAACCTAAGTGTTCCGGAGTAGTAGCAAGCTACCATGGCTCAGTGAAAGCACTAGGAGACATTTCTCGGTAAGAGAGGCTACTAAGGATAAACAACTAGATAGTCAGATCCCACACATACCAAGCATTTCAATAACATACACACAATATGCTCGATATGTGCAAATACAACATGGCATCACAACATGACTCTACAACTCAAGTATGTATTCATTAGGCTCCGAGGAGCGAGATATTACCAACAGGGGTCTCATGACCCAACATTCAGAGCATATAAATCAACGCACAAGCGAAAGCTTAACATGTCTGAGTACAGACATCTACAAATGAAAAGGGCTTAGAAGCCTGACTATCCACTAGATCCTGTCGACGGCACAAGATCGTAGCTGAGGTAACAAGCCAAACGTCGAAGTCCACGCGGAACTACTAACGAGACTGACGTCTCTCTGCAAAAAAATAAAATAGGCAAACGTGAGTACAAATGTACACACCAAGACTTACATCAGAACTAACTACATAAGCATCATTATCAACAAAGGGGATGGTGGGGTTTAACTGAAGCAAGCCAGCTTTGACTCGGCGGCTATCCTGAACTACGACTGCAAGTAACTCTTTTGAGGTGGCGCACACGAGTCCACATATTCACCATATCAATACACCACTATGGGTCCGCTCCCGTCTCCCTATGTGAATGCCATCCATAGCACTCACGCTTATCTTGCGCATTTTAGAGTATCCACTTTCACTTGTCTATGAACTGTTATAGGCAACCCAGAAGTCCTTTTCCGCGGACATGGCTATTCGAATAGATGATGTTAAACCTGCAGGGGTGTACTTCTTCATGCATGTTTCCACCACTTAGCGTCTGCACACGACATGTGCTCGGCAGACTTCAAGCGAAAGCCGACGTGGGTGTAGACCACGACCTACCTAAAAACTCAAGTCTCTAGTCCAGGTTTATCGCTTATTCAGGTCCGCAGGAGTCGGCGAGGATTCCACATCGGCCCCGAGCGATGTGTCTGGGTTCCGTGACACCAAGCAGGCGCCGGTATACCGACCACGTGCCTACCGCATCACAGCCCACCCCTACGGTCAGCAAGCGCCTGGCCTCGACATACTACAAACACGAAACTACTTGCAACTCCCGGACAGAGGACTAGGGTGGTTAAGAAGTCGAGCGGGGTCATATTTCAGGGCCCAATGCATGGTAGTAGGTGAATCATGGATCACAAACACAGAACTCAGTTCCTGAGGACGGCTTCAATGAGACAACCCACCATGTACTCCTACATGGCCTCTCACCACTACCTTTACCAAATCGTGTTCACACGCTTAGCTCACACATAGTAGGACATGTTCACACACCTCTGATTCATCCCCGATGAATCAGACCTGACTCAACTCTAAGCAATAGCAGGCATGACAAACAAACATGAATGAGTAGGCACAATAGGGCTCAAATAACTCCTACTCATGCTAGTTGGTTTCATCTATTTACTGTGGAAATGACAGGTCATGCAGAGGATAAAGGGGTTCAGCTACCGCAGCAAATAACAGATGATTCGTTGTTGTCCTAATGCAGTAAAAGAGAGAAGGAGCGAGAGAGTGGGATTGTATCGGAATGAACAAGGGGTTTTTGCTTGCCTCGCACTTCTGAAGATTGTATAGTTCTTCATCGGTGTCATCGATCACATCGTCGGAAGCACGTCTAGCGAGAGGGGACAAATACCGGCAACACAGAAGGAAACACAATCAATGCAATACACAATATGATGCATGCTATGACATGGCAATAAGAATGTGTTTTGGCTAATGCAAGCTAGAACAGATTGAGATGAGTCCATTTGAACCAAAGATTCAAATGCAAACCCCTTTTAAGAGGTCATAATAGTGCATTAACTTGTTCACCTAAACAACAAGTTTAATGTGTTCTAACATGCATGAAACTAGTGCAGATGGATAGATTGGATTTTTCTGATCATTTTTCATATATAATTTATTTGATTTGGAGCTACGGTTGATTTTCTATGATTTTTTGAAGTTTTGGTTATTTTCTGGAATTTCCTGTATCAGAATAATTCCAATAATTGAAATAATGTCAAGACCTTTGCGTCGGGGTGATGTCGTGGTCAACTAGGTCGGCCAGTCAAACTGACTGTGGGATCCATGATCGATGATGTGGGTCGGTCAACGCATACGTCGTGAAGTCGACATGACATGTGGGGCGGTCAGCACCATGTCGGTAGCGGTCAAAGGCGACGCGGGTCCCAGGGTTAATCTAAAACTAAACAGGAAAATTAATCTAAACTAAACAGGCGCATGGGCCCACGTGGCAGTGGCTTAAGGGGTTGATTAGAGGGGTCATTAGCAGCTAATGACGTAGCCACGTCAACCCACCGGCGTTTATCCACCGGTGACACAAACCGCGGCGGAGATCTTCGGAAATCGCCCTCCGGAGATGGTTCGATGCGCGGCTAGGGTTGCTCGACTCCTGGGAGTGCGCCGCATCTAGTGGTGCCACTGGTTGGAGCCGGTGTGGCCGGGAACTATGCCGGCGTCGAGGTTTGGCGGCAGCCGAAGCACGGGAGCAGTCGGGTTCGGCGCTACTGCGTACGGGAGGAGGATCTGGTGGGTGTGCTCGGCCTCTGGGAGTGTGCTGAGCGCGCTGATGGGCTCGGACGCGAGCGGCAGTGGCTGTGGCCGCGGCGGCGCCATGGCCGGCGGCGGTGTGCTCGCGGGCTCAGCGGTGAAGTTAGTTAGGGCGCTCAGACGGAAGGTAGAGGAGAGGGGAAAGATGCCGGTGCTCACGGTGAACTCGCAGAGCAGGCAAGTGGGCTCGGGGAGGCGCTGACGCCGGCGAATCGGAGTCGGCGATCTCGGTCGTCCGAGGTTGAAGAAGGCGACAGAGGTGGTGCTGCGGGGGTGTCCAGCGTCGCTTGGCTCGTCGAAGACGAAGATGAAGACGCTGCGGAGCCTCTGGACATGGCAGAAGGGTGAGGGGGTGGCTCTGGACTCGCCGGCAGCGAGCGGCGGCGGCGGTCGCTTTCGGATGCGTGCGAGAGAGAGAACAGAGGAGGGGGATGAGCTCGAATGAGTGAGCGAGAGGGACCAGGGGGGCTGCGTGGCGCCTCCAGGCGCGTGGGGGAGAGGGCGGCAAGCAGGAGGTGGAGGCCTCGGGCGCGCGTACATCGACACGCCTCTGCCTACTGGCAGAGGTCGAAGACGACCGCTTTGGCCAGTGGGCTGGGTCAGCTGGAGGGGCTGGGCCAGCTCGGCTGCCAGGTGAGGCCAGGTAAGATTCTCTCTCTCTTTTATTTGTTTCAGTTTTCTATTTTTCTTCCTCTATTTTGATTTAGTTTTAGCAACTAAAATATATACAAAGCCACTCACAAACTTCCAGAATTATTGGAGTCATATTTAATATATATTAAATATAAATCCAACGCAAATAGTTATTGGATTAATTCAAATGGGCAAAATAAATATTTATGTGACTCCAATAATATTGGTTTGAATTTTACCTCTTGCCAATATTTCTATAGAATAACAGGAACATTCTCTTGGACTCATTTGAGAAGATTTAAATTTTGGTTATTTTTAGAGGTTTTCTGAGGCTTTTGAAAATTCCTCAATTCAAGTTTCATTTGAATTTAAACATGATGCTCACATGGAAGCTAGCATAGGTCAGACCAGAATTAGGGATGCGACAACTCACCCCCACTAAACAAGAATCTCGTCCCGAGATTCAAGACGTGAGGTAAGAAGACGGAGGGGGGCACAAGCTAACACGGTCTTCACGGTCCAGGTTGCACTTCATAAGAACGTTGACACGATCACCATCTTTGTCTTGATGTCTTGCTCTGAGAACTCCAACTAACATGACAATGAGAGGAAAGGGAAAACTCCAGAAGGATCAATATTCTCGAAGATCGAACAACTCAGGATCACTCATCGAGTGAGACATTGAAACATCCCTCGAGCTGAGACATGAAACACATCGAGAGGGATGGAAGAACAAGCGACGGGGTTTGATTTGGTGGGCAACAATTCCACGCTTAGAAAGATGGTGGACGGTGTCAAGGTGGCGAGGAAATAATTGCGATGGTCCCGTAACGGGGCACTTTGGAAAAGGTGACTCGAAGAACTATTCCCCTAAGTGGCAAAAAGAATTACTTTTGATTCAGAGATCATTGAAACTCTTTGTACCAACCTAAGGCAATTCACAACAATCGTGAAGTAGCTCGAAGAAATGGCATACTCGAACTAAGATGGATGATGTGGACTACCTTGTTGAAGACAACGCAATGGATGATTTTTCTTGTCACTGGAAATGGATGGGACTCTTGGTAGGACCACTTTTGAGGATGATCCTGAACAAGAATAACTGAGAGGGCAACCCATGATGAAATGGCACAAAGACGGTGCAAGCTAGGAACAAAATGCAAATGTTGGAATGTTCCAACCATCATATCTGCCTGAGATTCAGATCTGGTTAGAAGCAGGATATTTCAGACTCAGCATGTCCAAAAAGAAAGGTTGCAACACAAATCGACGAGATGATGTGGCGAGATTCTCAGGATATGAACTACGATAGCAAGCTCCAAAACATGAGCTGGTTCTACTACATACATGTGAGCATGTTGTCCAAGACAAGAATGACCACATAGTAGTCTTATAATAAAACATTATCGAGTTCTGGTCGGGAACCATCATCAAGGATTTCGAAGTCTTTACGCAAGTCCATGGATTAGATCCCAAGCATAGACTTCTTTTCCTTGAACAACTTAATCAGTGGCTTGGCGTGCTAGGGAATTCATATGGAATGAAGATGATCAGTCTAACAGACCACAAAATACTTCGCACGTGCATGACCGACTCGGGATGATTCCATAGGAAGTAAAAACATGCTTTCTCAAATTCACGGCGGCATCTTGCATCCAATGCAGATGAACTAGAGGAAGTCACTTCTTTCATCCAAGCATATTCTTCATGAACGAAACGCGAAGATAATGCTTATATAAGTTTCCAATACTAGTTGAATGTTCAACACGAATCATGGAGGAGATAAAAATGTTGCTGATGGGCTCAACAACAATTCATCTAGGTTTCCATATAAGTGGAATTCCACAATTATGTGAGCAAGGCGATAGCATCGGTCAGACCAAAGGATATAACGGTGTATGCCCGAGGAAACAACCACGAGTAAGACAACATTATGAATATCATTGGTTCTGACTTGACTTGACGATAGCCCATACTCAAGTCAAAATTTTGACAAGGCAATAGAACCAACAACTGATCACAGGTACCAATCGGTGAAGATATCATCTTTCTTCAACAACCACACAAACACAAGGATATCCCTTTGAAAATGAACTAAGTTGGACAAACTTTCATCTTCCAATTCTCCAAGTTGTTGTTCAGTTTACCAACTAGCTCAGGGTATCCAACACAGATTTTTGGAGAAGGGTGGTTTATGGAAAACCCACTTGATCACGAACCCTACATAGCGGTCAGGTGGCAACCTGGTAATACTTCCGAGAAGATATTCAGAAAATTATGAACCACCAATATGTTATTAAGCTCGAGGACAATCTTGCTTCTGATGCAAGATGATGTGATCAATTGAGCAAGGGATTGAAATCCTAACTCATTGATCGAAGAGTGCACCAGAAAAAGGACTAGGTAGCACGATCTGTCTTAGAATGATGATTTAATAACCAACACGCTAAGTATGAGAATATTTTCCATTTACTACCAAGCAACGAGGTTGCTAGGAGTATTGATTTCACACATCACATTCCATTTGTCGGTATTCCGGTTGCAACGACACAGGGTCCGAGGAATGAAAAATGATGGCGAGAGTATCACTGCATCAAGAATTCATAAGAGGTTGTACAATTCCCATGACATTCTTGATATAAGATGGCAATACTCCAGGGTGGAACAGATTAGAAGCTAGATTGGCATTTGATCTACGGAATGCAACTACTTTGACCAATCCTAGAAATGGACAAGGTACTGGAGTTTGTTTCTCCTAGTCATTCCAGAATAGAATGGCTCCACGGACCACAAGAATAATAGGCATCGATGAACACGGTTGCACAACTACTCGTGTCTATCAATTGATAGACGAGGGTCAGAAGACAACTAAGAGGGACAACTCAAGGAACATATAACTTTCTGATTTATGGATGCATAGATTAGTATGTCGAACCAAGTTCAACATGTTTCTTCCGGATAACCCATGCAGAGAGGTAGGACTGGCAGAGTCACGATTATGGATGGAGAACTCCTCAAGAGTACTCTAATTGTGATCTTTTGGTTCAAATAACTTCTGCCTTAATGGTTCATGGTATTTGGAAGAAGGAAATACCACGGACCTCGAGGATTATCGCAAGGTTACTAATAACCTAAGGAACTAGCAAACACTATCAACATGAAGTAAGTAGGGTGAATCTCGGGTTCAAGAACCCAGGAATAGAATACCTACTACTAAGTGGCATCAGGGATGCTTTCGAGAATGATGGCCAGAATCATTACACGGGGAATACAAAACATGGCTAGTTTACTAGGTAACTCCCTAAAACACCTAGGTTCATAATAATAGCTCCAACATATATGCCGAGGCAGCGGAGTATCTCAACATAGCAATTAGTGTGATTAACCTGGACCAAAGGAACATAAACACCAGAGGGAAAGGGTTTGCAAGTGCATCAGATTGTTTAGAAACCTGGGATGACTCGGACAGCATAACGGCTGTAAATGCTCAAAATGATTTGAGACATCCTGCAAAATAGTGGCATGGCTAGTCAACATCACAATATCAAGGTTCTGAGGCCTGCTATGAACATACAGAAGTAGTATAAACTGAACTGGGGCGAGTCGGTGTCAAACCCGGCGGATCTCGGGTAGGGGGTCCCGAACTGTGCGTCTAGGCAGATGGTAACAGGAGACAAGGGACACGATGTTTTTACCCAGGTTCGGGCCCTCTCGATGGAGGTAAAACCCTACTCCTGCTTGATTAATATTGATGATATGGGTAGTACAAGAGTGGATCTACCACAAGATCAAGGAGGCTAAACCCTAGAAGCTAGCCTATGGTATGATTGTTGTTCTACGGACTAAAACCCTCCGGTTTATATAGACACCGGAGAGGGCTAGGGTTACACAGAGGCAGTTACAATGGTAGGATATCTACATATCCGTATTGCCAAGCTTGCCTTCCATGCCAAGGAAAGTCCCATCCGGACACGGGACGAAGTCTTCAATCTTGTATCTTCATAGTCTTGGAGTCTGGCCGATGATGATAGTCCAGCTATCCGGACACCCCCTAGTCCAGGACTCCCTCAGTAGCCCCTGAACCAGGCTTCAATGACGACGAGTACGGCGCGCATATTGTCTTTGGCATTACAAGGCAGGTTCCTCCTCCGAATAATTCATAGAAGATTGTGAACACCAGGATAGTGTGCAGCTCTGTAAAATAAATTCCACATACCACCGTAGAGAGAATAATAGTTACACAAGTTCAATCTGCTGACGTATTTCGTGGCGTGACGTCACACCACTACCAAGCCTTTATGAAAGCACATTTGCTCCCTGGGTGGTTTTGGTAATTAATGACAACATACTTTGTGGTTGGACTAATGCTTTTATCAAGTATGTTTCAGGAAGGTCAATCACTTTGGCATGGCAAAAGGACTGAAGAGGTGGACCCCTAGAATGCTAAGGCAAGCATTGGCAAAAGCTCAAGACTCCATTTTTGGTTTAGTGATCCAAGATCACATTGAGTCTATAGGAAAGCCAATACTATTAAAAGGGGATGAGGTTATGTTAATGATCTGGTTGCTCAAAGTGCTTAGTGATCTATCTCCCAAACCATCGCAATCTTTCATTCCAACATACACTCATAAGTAATCTCGGTCTCACCGATTCCATAAACTTCAGTCACACCGAGATGAACCACCTCACCATATACCCAAACCCTAGAAATTTCGGATTTTCCGATTCCAAACTCGGTCTCACGAAACTAGTGTTGCCAAGCTTCAGAACCTACATCATCAAATCGGTGTCACCGAGATGATAAAGTCGGTCCCACCGAGATTGGCAAACCCTAGTATTTGGAAGAATCGGACTCACCGAGATTGTATTTTCGGTCCCACGAAAATCCCAACGTTCACAAGATTTGAACTTTCGGTCTCACCGAGTTGTCAACTTCGGTCCGACCGAGATTGGTCAAATGTGTGTAGCAGTTGGATTTTATGTGGAGGCTATAAATACCCTCCACCTCCTCTTCATTCGTGGAGAGAGCCATCGAAAAGAACTACCACTCCTACCTTACATTTACGAGAAGAAAACTACCTACCCTTGTGTTGAGATCAAGTTGCTCCACTCCCACCATATGAAACTTGATTTCTAGCCTTCCCAAGTTGCTTTCCACTCAATCCTTTCTTCCACCACAGCCAAATCGGTGAGGAGAGTTGAGTGTTGGGGAGATTATCATTTGAAGCACAAGAGCAAGGAGTTCATCATCACCAACACCATCTATTACCTTTTGGAGGTGGTGCCTCCTAGATTGGTTAGGTGTCGCTTGGGAGCCTCCGTCAAGATGTGGAGTTGAACCAAGAAGTTTGTAAGGGCAAGGAGATCGCCTACTTCGTGAAGATCTACCCCGAGTAAGGCTAGTCCTCCGTGGGCGTATGCCATGATGGCATAGACAAGGTTGCTTCTTCGTGGACCCTTCGTGGGTGGAGCCCTCCGTGGACTCTCGCAGCCGTTACCCTCCGTGGGTTGAAGTCTCCATCAACGTGGATTGACGATAGCACCACCTATCGGAACCACAAGAAAAATCTCCGTGTCTCCAAACTGCGTTTGATCTTCTCCACTTCTCTTTACTACTTGTGCAATTTACTTTCCGCTGCCCATACTCTAGAATTGCATGTGTAGTAAGCTGCTTGACTTGTGTGATATGCAAAATCTGCCAAAAACTTGTCTTTGTCAAAAGGCATAATTTTTATCTTGTCGAGTAGTCTAATCACCCCCCCTCTAGACACTCTCACCTTCAACGATCCTACAATTGGTATCAGAGCTTTGGTCTCCATTGCTTTGGTTTGCACACCATTGGAGGAAGATGGACGTGTCTACGTTTGGGAGTGTTAGCCATAGAGTGCCTATTCTTGATGGAGTGTCCTATAACTCGTGGAGGATTGAAATGCTTGCTATCTTTAAGATGTATAACTTGCGCAAATATGTTGAAACCCCATATGTGCCTCCATTTGACCCCTTGCACCCTACCATGGATGAAGAGCTTGATTTGCTTCGTCACCTTAGAACTGTAAATCTTATCATTAGAGGTTTGCCCGATAACTTACTTGAGCTTGTCACAAACTTTGAGTGCGCCTATGCCATGTGGAAGTTCTTGGAAGAACTTTATCAGGACTACTCTTTGAGAGGTCTTGATGAAATTCTATACAAGACTATTGAATTTGATATGATGCTTCAATGATCCCAACTTTGATAAATGCTTCTTTGAGCTTCGTGATCTCATGAAAAGAAGGGTGATCCGGACTTATCAATGTTCTAATTAGAAATGCTCTTGTATTGCATTCCGATGATTATTGTCACATTGACAAAACTAATGCAAGTCATTGTCAAATTGACCTAGGTATTGATGATGAATTATCTATGGGTCAATATGATGATGAGCATGAGCATGATGACGATTACTCGATTAGGACACGAGCTAGACAAGATCATGAAGAGTCTCAATCTTATGGCAAATCTGAGAGACTACATATCCGGTGGAAAAGAGTGGATTCTTGATAGTGGATGCACCGATCACATGACGGGAGATGAAGACATGTTTCGAGAGCTTGCAAAGAACGATGGTCCACGCAAGTATGTGACTTTTGGAGACAACTCCAAGGGTAAGGTACTTGGCCTTGGTAAGGTGGCCATATCTCATGATAGCTCTATTCAAAATGTCATGCTTGTTGAATCACTTGGATACAATTTACTTTCCGTGTCTAGATTAGCTGACTTTGGATTCAATGTGCTATTCACGAAGTTGATTGCCAAGTTTTTCGTCGTGACAATCATAACATGGTTTTTACCGTATCCGTAGAGGTGATCTATATATTGTTGATTTCACTAAGAAAGCTCAACCTAGAACTTGCTTCATTGCTAAATCTGCTAAAGGTTGGTTATGGCATAGAAGGCTTGGACATGTTGGAATCGTAATCTAGACAAGCTAATCAAAGGTGATCATATTCTTGGTGTTAAAGATGTTCTCTTTGACAAAGATAGACTTTGTAGTGCTTGTCGGCAGAAAACAAGTAGGTGGAAGTCATCCCGTGAAGAACATCATGACCACAAGGAGACCGCTTGAGCTTCTTCATATGGATCTCTTCGGTCCTAATGCTTACAAAAGCCTTGGTGGTAACTCCTTTGGTCTAGTTATAGTTGATGATTATTCCAGATTTACGTGGGTATTTTTCCTTGATGACAAATCGCAGGTTCAGAGAATCTTCAAAACCTTTGCTAGAAAGGCCCAAAATCAATTTGAGGTGAAGATCAAGAAAGTTCGGAGTGACAATGGAATGGAGTTCAAGAACGCCCATGTGGACTCTTTTCTCGATGAGGAAGGGATTCTACATGAGTTCTCGGCTACGTACACACCTCAACAAAATGGAGTTGTTGAGAGGAAGAACCGAACGCTCATTGAGATGGCGAGAACGATGCTTGATGAATACAAGACACCGAAGCACTTTTGGGGTGAAGCGGTCGAGACAGCTTGTCATGCTATCAACAGGCTTTATCTTCATAGGCTCCTCGGCAAGACTTCATACGAGCTCCTTACCGGTAACAAACCCCAAGTGGGATACTTTCGTGTCTTTGGTTCAAAATGCTATATCCTTGATAAGCATCGTCAGTCTAAATTTTCTCCTAAAACTCATGAAGGCTTTTTCCTCGGTTATGGATCAAACTCCCACACCTACCGTGTCTACAATAATTTCACCCGAAAGGTTGAAGAGATGGTAGATGTGAAGTTTGATGAATCTAATGGCTCGCAAGTAGAGCAAATGCCTATTGATGTAGGAGACAAAGACCCATCGGAAGCCATTCAAGATTTATCTATTGGAAAGATCCGTCCCATGGAAGTGAAGGAGAGTACCTCATCTACATATGTGGAGCCCCCTACCTCACGGCAAGATGAACCTCAAGGCAACATGGAGGCTTCCACAAGTGGAACTCACCAAGATGAGGAAGTGCAACGAGAAGATCCACCACAACCTCCTTCTCCACCGCCTCAAGACAACACCAACAACAACAATGATGAAGAAGAAGAAGAGGAAGATGAGGATGATGAGGAAGCTCAGCCACAACCACAACGAAAGCTATCCTGAGTTCGAGCAAGAGTCAAGAAGAACCATCCCGTGGAACAAATGATGAATGACATCGATTCCGGGAGAATTACTCGCTCTAAAACTCGCTTAGCTAACTTTTGTGAGCATTACTCATTTATCTCTAGTCTTGAACCTATGAAGGTAGAAGAAGCACTTGAAGACCCGGATTGGGTGAACGCTATGCATGAAGAGCTACACAACTTCGAGAGGAACAACATATGGACTTTGGTAGAGAAGCCCAATGATGATCAAAACGTCATTGGAACCAAATGGGTGTTTCGGAACAAGCAAGATGAAGATGGACAAGTCATCCGCAACAAGGCTCGTCTCGTAGCTCAAGGTTACACATAAGTCGAAGGTATGGACTATGGTGAGACCTATGCCCTCGTTGCTAGACTTGAGTCCATTCGCATTCTTCTTGCATATGCCAATCACCATGATATTACTCTCTATCAAATGGACATTAAAAGTGCTTTCCTAAATGGTGAAATAGAGGAGGAAGTATTTGTGAAACAACCTCCCGGATTTGTGAATCCTAAAAAGCCTAATCATGTTTACAAGTTGCACAAAGCTCTTTATGGCCTTAAACAAGCTCCTAGAGCTTGGTACAAATCTTGACTAGCTTTCTTCTTGAAAAAGGATTTGAGATTGGAAAAATAGACTCAACGCTATTCACGAAAAGGGTTGATGGTGAACTATTTGTGTGCCAAATATATGTTGATGATATTATCTTTGGATCAACTAACCCCATTTTAGCGAGAAGTTTGGAAAGCTCATGTCGGAGAAGTATGAGATGTCCATGATGAGTGAACTCAAATTCTTCCTTGGGTTGCAAATCAAGCAATCTAAGGAGGGTACTTTGTCTCACAAACAAAGTACACCAAGGATCTCTTCAAGAAGTTCAACATGCAAGAAAGCAAAGGTATGAGAACCCCCATGCCTACTAGTGGACATAATGACTTGACTAAAGATGGAGAACCTGTTGATCAAAAGGTTTACCGATCCATGATTGGTTCTCTACTATATCTTTGTGCTTCTCGTCCTGACATAATGTTGAGTGTATGCATGTGTGCTCGATATCAAGCAGCCCCTAAAGAATGTCATCTTAAAGCTGTTAAAAGAATTGTGAGATATTTGATACACACACCTAACTTTGGCATTTGGTATCCTAAGAGGGCCTCTTTCGATCTTGTTGGCTATTCCGACTCGGACTATGCTGGTGACAAGGTTGATAAAAAGTCAACTTCGGGTACGTGTCAATTCCTTGGTCGATCCCTTGTATCTTGGTCCTCCAAGAAACAAAATTCGGTATCATTATCTCTTCGCGAGCGAGAATATATTGCTGCTGGTTCATGTTGTGCTTTCGGTTGCTATGGATGACACAAGCGCTTAAGGATTATGGGATACATGCGAGACATGTTCCCTTGCTTTGTGACAATGAGAGTGCGATCAAGATTGGACACAATCCTGTGCAACACTCTCGCACGAAACACATTGAAGTTCGTCACCATTTTATTCGTGATCACATTGCCAAGGGTGACATCAATCTTAAGCATCTTCGAACTGACAAACAGCTTGCTGATATCTTTACAAAACCACTTGATGAGAAAGTGTTTTGTCGCTTAAGGAGTAAGTTGAACATCATTGATGCTTCAAACTTGGAGTGAAAACTCCATTGATGCATGCAAGGCATGAGCCTACTTGACTAATCCTTGACATTTCTCTTATGATGATGATCACATGTCTTGGACACATTTGCCCCCTTGTATTGCCTCTAACTCCTTGCAGGTACTTGGATGATCTACATTCCACAAGCTTACCACACACTCAAATCTTGAGTAATCTTGTCATTGACCAAGTATCTAGCCCTTTGGGATGTTGAGTTCAAGGAACAAAACTCCACATATCCTTTTTGACACCTTATACATCTAGTATTTCACTCTTGTCATCTTGGATATTCTTGAGTATTTCCTTGCTTGCCTAACCAATGTAGGAAGATGAACTACACAAGTGGAAATGGTGCTCCAACTTCACATTCTATGAGCACCTACATCAAGTTCACCTACATGAACAAAGCAACAACAAGCCCAAGGTATGTTCTTCACATCTTGAAGAAGCTTTGCTCAAAGTCATGAGTACAAGCAGCTTCATAAGACGTGATCACATAAAGTGCTTAATCGAAAAATGGCAACCCCATTTTGAGCTTAAAAGATGAGTATGACCTATGATCAAATGTTCTCATTTGACTCCAAAGTCAATATACTCAAACATAGGTGACTTTGTCGCCGACCCCTATCTAGATGAAGTATATATGTTTTGGAGTTTTTCTATTTTCTCTTATGTTCTCTCATTGAGGTCTCTTTTTAATATAAAAAAAACTTCATCTAGCAATCTTTTTCATTTCTATTCTTCTGTCCTTTTGAATATCCTTTTGGCTCTCATCAATTCCTTGTGAATCTTTTACAAATTCATTGCAAATCCTTTGAAACATTCCTTGCAAAGTGAGCTGAATTATTTCTGAATTTCCTTGGAATTAAACTCGGCGTCACCGACTTAAATACTTCGGTCTGACCGAAAAGGATCTGCCCTAAGTCTCTGACTTTCGGACTCACCGATCCATATCAATTCGGTGTCACCGATTTACATTCACCAGGGTATTATCTTCTGCAGCTCAACTCAATGATTCTTTATGCATGTTCTTATAGCCCAGTTGTGATTCTTCAGGATCCCACTTCTTTCCATCTTTCCTGACCTTCCTAGTTTGATGTCCTTTTCGGCACTTGATGTCAAAGGGGGAGAAGATTTAGGGGGAGGGGGAGATAAGGGGAGAAGAGAAGATTTAAGAAGAAGAACAATCTTACCTTAAGGGGGAGAGAATCACATCAAAGCTTTGCCGTGTTCCACATTGGATATTACTTTTGGCATCATTCTTTTGATTTTGCTTTCTTCGCTCTCACAATTGGTATCTTATTGCCGGGGGAATCTGCCCGCCGCGGACACCTATTGCCGGGGGAATCCCTGCCCGCCGCGGCACCTATGGGGCCGGGGCCCTTCGTAGTCTTGATCTGAGGCGGAGGAGGCCTGAGAGCAGATCGAGGCGAGCACGCAGGCGGGCTTTACCCAGCTTCGGGGCTCTCCGGAGAGATAAAACCCCTACTGCTGCTTGTGTTTGTATTTGATCTTGCTCAAGAGAATGAGCGTATGGTGGCGTTGTAGCGTCGAACTGGTCGAACCTCCGAACCCCCGCTTCGTTGTGCATGGGCCTCCTTTTATAGTGCAAGGGTCACCGGCAGTGTCAGCGTGGGAGAAAGGGTAAAAAGGTAAAAGGGGTGGTAGTTGGAGCAGTCGAGGAACAGTGCGGCTACTGATTGCATGAGCAGTGGTTTCTACCTACTTTTGACAGAGGGACAAGGGCATTTAATGCCGTCGCCGTCGACCCCAAAAGCTCCCGCCCTTGCGTCTCCATCTGCCACGGCGATGGATCCACCGCCGTGAAATGCCACCGTGTCCCCCAGGCTGCACAGCCATCCGCCACGCGTTCCTAGAAAGGCTCCAGGGCGACGCGTGGGCGGATGAGCTGGGCGCAGACACCTGGCGCCTCCTTAAGCAAGCACCTTGCCGGGGGCTTGACCTTGCCGGGCCCCGGGAGCTTGTCGGGCTCTGTAACTTGCCGCTCCCCGGGCCCTCGCCGGGACGCATGCAGCGCCGAGGCGTGTCTTCTATGACGTAATCTTCTAGTCTTCCCGACGAGCTCCTCTCGCCGGGGCCTTGTGTGAGTGATGTAATCTTGAGCCCGAACCGGTCTTCCCGGCAAGCTCCGCTTGCCGGGGTCTCGATCTTCTGTCTTGTACACTTTGTTCTTGAATGGTAGTAACAATGCATGGGGGAGGGTTTTGGCGGATGCCCGGCAAGCCCGCCCTGAGAATCTTCTGTTGCCCGTGCACAAGTTCGGGTACTAGGGCACCCCTATTTTAGTACAAGGCAGAGCCCCGGCCTGGGCCATACAGTGCCGGCGTTGTTGGGCCAGGCCCAAAATAGTCAGCGAGCACCAGCGGCCTGGTCCGCCTGAGAATAGAACCGCGTCCACAGCGCTCCTTACTTGCAACCAAGACGCGTTGATTGCGGCGTCGTGGGAGGCGTGGGCGGCGGATCACGATCTTTAAGGCATCCACTCCCGTGACCGTGGTGCAGGGCGAGGCCACTCCACCCGTCGCTTCGGCCCCGCCTTTTTCGCCATGCGGCCCTCATGTGTGGGGGTCGTGCGCGGCGAAGGTGGGAGACCGAGCCGTCACGGGCGAAGATGGCGAGTCGGCCCCGCTCCTCTGCCCTTCTCGCTCCCTGATTGGTCGAGCAGGGCGATTGAGCCCCCACCTCGCCCTTTAAAAGGGGCGGAAGGGGAGCACAATGGTCACACACTTCTTCTTCTCCCTTCGTCTTCAGCTTTCGTTCCTCCTTCCGCCATGGAAAGAAAACCCTAGCTCTTCCACAGTGCAGCGAGTCGCTTCGGGCAGCGCACCTCTCCCTACCCGCACCCGTGGCGGCGGAGCCGCCACGAGGGGAGAGGGAGAGGGCGAGGTCACTGAGGCCGAGGGCGCGGTCGAGCGGACGCGGAGGGCGGCAGCGGCGGCGTGCCTCTCCGTCTCCTCCGACGAGCCCGTCCGCAGGCGGTCCACACCGAGAGGCGATCCTCAGGAGTTCTTCATCGAGTTGCGCCGGCGCCTCGGCGTCGCCTCGGCTGCCGGCCCGTTCGCGGGCGCGATGGGACCGGATCCACCCGACGTGATGGAGTTGCGCGCGAGGGGCTGCGGGATCAGCGGCACTTTCGAGTGAGTGTCGTGTCCCCAGCCCGGCGTCATGTACCGGACGGGGCTGGAAGACATTCGCCGGATCCACAGCTTGATGGCGGGTTTACCCTCCATTTCAAGTTGATGGAGGCGACCTTCTCGCCGTCAAGGTCTTGGCGAGCTTCGGGACCGGGCGAGATGCTGCGTGGACAGCTCCTCGGATAACGAAGGCTCCTCCTCGGCGAGAGGCGAGGAGGGCGGCAGCGGCGGCGAGGATGGCGGGTCCGACTAGGCGTCGGACACCGCTGCCTCAAGCGCCACCGCGACCCGTCATCCAGTCGCCGCCCTCTCGAACTCCCCGGGCCGTCTCCTTGGGCGGGCGCGTGGGAGGCTGCGGAAGAGGAAGAGGGGTGGCGGTAAGGCCGTCAAATCGGAGTACGAGGGCGAGGAGCCCTCGACAGCGTGCTGACGTCCCACCACCCCGTCTTCAAGCTCTGCCTCCGGCGCCTCCGTCTCCACCAAGCTCCTGGCCGGCCCCCGGGAAGTTCTCTTGGTGTCTTCTGGCGCCCGTGGCTCTCCGGGGATGCGTTCCCCATGCCCGTCACCTTGCGCAGCTCCTGAGGGCACGCCACTCTCTCCTAGGCGCCCCTTTTGCCCTTCCCGGCAAGCTCCTCTTGCCGGGGACTCCTTGACCTATCTCCTGAACTCCTGAACAGAGAAACAGGAGAGGAATCACGGGCATCTTATCTTTCAATTTGTAAGCCTTTGGGCCTTAGCTGTATTTGAAATATGTAATCCTCTCTATCATGTTTTTCATCCTCTATGGACTCGTATCAAATTAGGATGTTTTTAATGAAAAGAGGGGAATGCTTGTCGGGCCGCGTCTTTTACTTGACTTCGTGCCTTGTATGTTCCTCGCTTAGAGAACTGCTTAAAAGGCTGAACACGCTTCTTGAGTCGGGACATCACAGCCAGCTGGCGGTGTTGCTTCCGGCAAGCAACCTTGCGGGCGATTCGCCTTAACTTGCTGAGCAGGCTCGAAAAGCGAAACAAAGGCGCGAAGCTTGTCGCAGCTCACTTTAACCGTTGATCGCTCGAAAGCAAGATAAGGTGCAGCAACACACTTGTGTTCGCCGGCGGACTCGGAAATAAAACAAAGAGCGCGCAACGGGCCACGACTTGGCTCCTCCGCGCATGGGTTTTACAAGACACGTTCGTTCAAAGCGCAACTCCGCTTCCCTGGTCCATGAGAGGATGCATGGCGAGGATGAACAACTTATCGATCCGCAGCCCCGGCGACCTTAGCTTGCGGGGAGGAATCTTGCTTTTCGCAGCCCGGCGACTCTGGCCTCGCCAAAATCCAGTCTTTGGCGTGCTCCTCTGGTTTCTCCTTGTCGCTGTAATTTCAGTCATGAAAATAGCTGAGATATGTCCGCAACAGTTTCGTTATTTACATGTATATGTATCTGAATCTTTTCGTGTAACTTGTAACGCGACGCCGTGGCTTGCCCTTCGTATGTTTACACTCTCGCTCTCGGGAAGCTTGCGGCGCGAACACGCTTCTGAGTCGCGGAACATCAGCAGCCAGTGGCGGTGTTGCTTCCGCAAGCAACCTTGCGGGCGATTCTGCAGCGCTTGTGTTTGTTGGCGGACTCGGAAACAAACCAAAAGGCGCCAATCGGGCCACGACACAGCTCCTCGGCGCACAAGTTTTTCATCTGAAGGGCATCTTCTGGCAGGGCTTGCTCGTTACACCCTCTTCTTTGCATCCTTTGTGCGCTTTACCCTCGCTTCGAAACTTGCGGCAAAGTGGCCCTTATCGCGAAAGTCTTTGAGATCTTGAACTTCGAAGCAGCTCATTGTCAAGGTCCTACCGGCAAGCAACCTTCTGCGACTAGTCATAGCGCACTTAGGTTCTGGCGGACTCGAAAACGAAACAAGGGCGCGGCATTAGCGCAGCTCACTTAAATCGTTGGCGTGCTCGGAAGCAAGATAAGGATCGCGCTACTGCGGTAGGTTCCTCGAAACACGAGCATCGCGCACAAAGAACGAAAGCACGAGGAACATAACATAAAAACGCATGGAACCAAGTAGTGCTTTGCACAAAAGCTCGGATGACTTAGCTTTTCTACTCTTCTGCGATCTGGCAAGGCTGTGCTTCTCCCTTGATTTCCCCCTCGTATGTTTCACCCCACGCTTTGGGGAACCTGCGGCGCAAACACACTCGCTGAGTCGCGGAACATCGACAGCCGGCTGGCGGTGTTGCCTCGGCGAGAAGAACTTGTCGGGCTAGTTGCAGCGCCGCCTTCATCGTTGAGCGGACTCGAAACAGACCAGGGGCGCAACTTAGCCACGACTCGATCCCCATGCGCATAGGTTCTCCATACAAGGTACGAAATTTCAGGGAATACAACTCAAAAGTTTGAAACTGGCTGGTAGAGCTCGATGGCACGTCCTCGACGGCGGCGCAGCACTCCGGAGAGGTGCGCTTGCCGGAGCGGGCGCCAGAGCTGTTCTTGCTGTTTTTCTTGCCCTAACGGCAGGTGGAGCTCGATGGCGCGTCCTCGACGGCGGCGCAGCACTCCGGAGAGGTGCGCTTGCCGGAGTAGCACCAGAGCTATTCTTGCGGGCTTCGCCTGCCGGTGGAGCTCGATGGCACGTCCTCGACGGCAGCGCAGCACTCCGGAGAGGTGCGCTTGCCGGAGCAGGCGCCAGAGCACTCGCCGGAACTGGCTTTCGTTTTCTTCACAGGACCTCCGTGGCCTTCTGGAACTCCTGCTCACTGTCATCCTCATCCTCCATGTCTTCGTCATCGTCTTCTTCATCTTTGTCGCGGCCCCGAGGAGGTCGATCACCTTGCCGCTGCTTAGCCTTGTCGCGACGTCCTCCCCGGCCATTGAATGGCCGCTTCTTGCTCGGCTCTCCTCCGCCACCTTGGGCCTTCTCCTTGTCGCGCCTCTCGTACTCAGCTTTTTGCTGCTCGGCGAGTACTCGGCCTTTGCGATTAAGCGAGATCGTGGCCCTTAGTGCGGTGGATTTTGCGGTATTGCTTGCCGGGCCGCCTGCTTGTCGGCTGCCGCTTCTGAGGCAGGCTCCTTGCGGAGAAGCAACCCTGCGGTTGCTTGGCGGGAACCTCCTTGCCGGGCTTCTCGGCGGCAAGCACCTCTTTCTTGTTCTTCCTTCGGTTGTTCCGCCGCGGCTCTTGTTTCTTGGGCGGTGTCGTCGCTATCGCTTCCTCTGCGCTTGACATCCTCCCGAGAGTCTCCTCCCCTCCTCGCGCGTGCACTTGTCGGCGAGAGCATAGAGCTTCTTGGCGTCCGAATCTTGGTCATCGCCATTTCTTCACGCATCGTGATTACGCGTTACGGTGGAACGCGGCGATAACTTGCGGCGGTGGACATCGAGGATGTTCGCGCACGGCTGGCGCGTTGGATATACTTGCGCAGGGATTCTCCTTCATACGGGCGGAATGTGGAATCACTCTCACGGCCGTGGGGTTTGTGGCGCGGTGAAAGCGCCAACAAACTGATGGCAAAGGTCGGCCCGGAAGAAATGGAGCCTTCCGGCAAGTGCATAAGCCAAAACGAGCGTTCGGCTTAAGCGCGAGCGGAAGTGGTCGCCGAAATCTTGTCGTCGCGCCCGCAGCGCTGCACCGCAATGGTGTGAACACCGAGAACTCCGAAGTGCGTCTTGCCGTCGTACTTCTGCGATGCGTCGGGCTTGAAGTTCTTCATCTTTGGAGCCCTTTGGGCCGCGGCTTCTTTCGCGAAACGCACGCGCAAGCCTGCGCGTCTGACAAATCGCACAGTTCACCGGTAGCGTCTGCGTCGACAGCGTTCCAGCTCTGGTCTGATTGTCGCCGAGACTCTCGGCGGCGCTTCGATCGTGGTTCGGCGTCTTCTTATCGCCGATCGTCGAGAACTGGCGTTGATCCCGGCGAGCCCGCGGATCCGGCAGCGCGTGGAAACCGTCGTCGGCGTTGTTCCAGCGGGGCGGCGTCTTCGTTTCTGCGGCGGGAGTGCGATGTTGCACCCGGCGGCCTTATCGCCGTTAGCCCGCCTTCTCAGCTTGCCGTGCCGCGAGGTCGCCGGCTGCTGTGAAAAATCGTTGTTGGCGGCGACCGAGGCTCTTGATGGTAGCCCTCGGTCCTCGGCCTTGTCGCGGCTGGAGAAATCGAAGCGATTGTGCCCTTACGGCGCTTCGCGGAGTGGCGAGGCGGGCGAAGCGGCGGTGCGAGGCGAAGCGAACTCGGACTCTAAAGGTGTTAGAAGGCGAGATCTGCCCGGCGCCTTCGCTTTGCTTTCGCGTCCGGATGTTGGCACAGAGCATCCCGCGAGCCCGGCTCGTCCTTGTCCCAGCGGCGGATACCACCACCCGTGGTATGGCGCTGCTTTGAGTCGTCGTCTTGCTGAGATGGGCGTGGATCCACGGAGACGGCGCGGTCACCGTCCGTCCTTGGATCTAGTGGCGCCGCGAGTGTCTTGGCGGCGACCACCCTTCCGTCGGCGTCTCCGCCGCCCGTTAGCTCCGGTGGTGGCGGAAGAAGACGCGGACGAACCTCAACCTCGAAGGCTTCTTCTTGAGGCCATGGCGTGGTTGTTGAAGTTGGTGATGAAATTGGAGAGGTTGATGATGACGCGCGGACCGCGGATCAGTCCGCACAACCTCGGCGCCCTACTGGCGCGCCAAAGATGCGAGGAATCCCGCCCGCGCGGCACCTATGGGGCAGGGGCCCTTCGTGAGTCTTGATGCGAGGCGGAGGAGGCCTGAAGAGCGGATCGAGGCGAGCAGCTTGGCGGGCTTTACCCGGCCGGGGCTCTCCCGAGAGATAAAACCCCTCTGCTGCTTGTGTTTGTATTTGATCTTGCTCAAGAGAATGGCGTATGGTGGCGTTATGGCGTCGAACTGGTCGAACCTCGAACCCCGCTTCGTTGTGCATGGGCCTCCTTTTATAGTGCAAGGGTCACCGGCAGTGTCAGCGTAGGAGAAAGGGGTAAAAAGGTAAAAGGGGTGGTAGTTGGAGCAGTCTTGGGAGCAGTGCGACTTCTGATTGCATGAACAGTGGTTTCTACCTACTTTTGAGAGAGGGGACAAGGGCATTTAATGCCCGTCGCCGTCGACCCCAAAAGCTCCGCCCTTGCGTCTCCATCTGCCACGGCGATGGATCCACCGCCGTGAAATGCCACCGTGTCCCCAGGCTGCCTGACCATCCGCCACGCGTTCTGGAAAGGCTCGAGGCGGCGTGGGCGGATGAGCTGGAGCCAGCACACACCTGGCCTCCTTCCGGCAAGCACCTTGCCGGGGGCTTGACCTGGCCGGGCCCGGGAGCTTGTCGGGCTCTGTAACTTGCCGCTCCCCGGGCCCTCGCCGGGCATGTAGCGCCGGGCGTGTCTTCTATGCGTAATCTTCTAGTCTTCCCGAGCTCCTCTCGCCGGGGCCTTGTGTGAGTGATGTAATCTTGAGCGAACCGGTCTTCCGGCAAGCTCCGCTTGCAGGTCTCAATCTTCATCTTGTACACTTTGTTCTTGAATGGTAGTAACAATGCATGGGGAGGGTTTTGGCGGATGCCCGGCAAGCCCGCTTGTGAGAATCTTCTGTCGCCCGTGCACAAGTTAGGGGTACTAGGGCACCCCTATTTTAGTACACCGACACCTATGGGGCAGGGGCCCTTGTCTGTCTTGATGCGAGGCGGAGGAGGCCTGAGAGAGCAGATCGAGGCGAGCAGGGCGGATTTTACCCAGCCGGAGCTCTCCGGAGAGATAAAACTCCTCTGCTGCTTTGTGTTTGTATTTTATCTTGCTCGAGGCCTTGGCGTATGGGCGAGTTGTAGTGTCGAATGAGTCGAACTAGCGAACCCCCTCTCGTTGTGCATGGGCCTCCTTTTATAGTGCAAGGGTCACAAGCGGTGTCAGCGTGGGAGGAAGGGTAAAAATGTAAAAGAGGTGGTAGTTGGAGCAGTCGAGGGAACAGTGAAGCTACGGTCGTGAGCAGTGGTTTCTACCTACTTTTGTGAGAGGGACAAGGGCATTTAATGCCGTCGCCGTCGACCCCAAAAGCTCCGCCCTTGCGTCTCCGTCGCCACGGCGATGGATTCACCACCGTGAAGTGCCACCGTGTCCCCGGGCTGCGCAGCCATCCGCCACGCGTCCTGAAAAGCCCAGAGGCGGCGTGGGCTGATGAGCTGGGCGCGGCACACCTAGCCTTCTCTTCCGGCAAGCACCTTGCGGGTCTTATTCTGCGGGCAGGGAGCTTGCGGGTTACGTAACTTGTCGCTTCCGGGCCCTCGCCCGGGCATGTAGCGCCGAGGCGTGTCTTCTATGATGTAATCTTCTAGTCTTCCCGACGAGCTCCTCTCGCCGGGGCCTTGCGTGAGTGATGTAATCTTGAGCTGAAATGGCCTTCCGGCAAGCTCCGCTTGCCGGGTCTCAATCTTCTGTCTTGTATATTTTGTCTTTGAATGGCTTGATATGGGCGGGAAGGTCTCGGCAAGCACGTGGTAAACCTGCGGCGGGGAGCTGCAACCGCCCGTGCACAAGTTGGTCTTGAGGTACCCCTACCTTAGTACACCGGCAGAGCCCCGGCCTGGGCCACCTGCAGTCTTGCGAAGCGCTGTTGGGCGAGGCCCAAAAGCAGTTGCAGGCGCCGCGCCCACGGCCTTGTCGAATCCACTTCGCATCGGCAGCATCCCCGTAGCAGCGCAGCGTCGATTGCGGCGTCGTGGGAGGCGTGGGCGGTGCGTGTGGTCTTTAAGGCGTCCACCCGTGACGGCATGGCGCAGGCGAGTCACTTCACCCGTCGCTCGGCCCGCTTTTTCGCCCTGCGGCCCTCATGCCGCGGGGTCGTGGGCGGTGAAGGTGGAGACCCGAGCCGTCCGCGGGCGGAGATGGCGAGTCGACCCGCTCCTCTGCCCTCCTTGCTTCTGATTGGCGGGCGGGCGGTTGAGCCCCACCTCGCCCTTTAAAAAGGCGGAAGGGGAGCACAATGGTCTCGCCTCCTTCTTCTCCCTTCGTCTCCGGCTTGTTCTTCTTTACGCCATGGAAGGAGAAATCCTAGTTCCTCAGCGGTGGCAGCGAGGGTCACCTCGGGCAGCGCACTTCTCCTATCCGCTCCCGTGGCGGCGGGCAACCACGAGGGGGAGAGGGGGGGCGAGGCAGGGGAGGCCGGCGTGGTCGGCGGCGGGGAGAGGCGGTCGTGGCGATGTGCCTCCCCGTCTCCTCCGGCGGCTCCTGTCCTCGGCGGTCCATCTTGAGAGCGATCCACAGGAGTTCTTCATCAAGCTGCGCCGGCGCTTCAGCGCCGCCTCGGCTGCCGGCCCGTTCATGGCGCGATGGAACGGATCCGCCGAGGTGATGGAGTTGCGCATGAGGGCTGTGGGATCAGCGGCACTTTCGAGTGAGTGTCGTGTCCCCAGCCCGGCGTGATGTGCCGACCGAGGTGGAAGGCGTTCGCCGCATCCACAGCTTGACGGCAGGGTTTACCCTCCATTTCAAGTTAATGGAGGCGACCTTCTCGCCGTCAAGGTCTTGGGGACTCGGGACCGGGCGAGATCTTTGTGGACAGCTCCTCCGATAGCGAAGGTCCCTCCTCGGCGAGTAGCGGCGGAGGAAGCGGCAGCGGCGGCAGCGGGATGGCGGGTCCGACTAGGCGTCGGATGCCGCCCGTCGCCACCGGCGACCCCATCATCCGGGTCGCCGCCTTGAACTCCGGGGCCGTCTCCTTGGGCGGCCGGCGCGAGAGGCTCTTGAAGGAAGAGGGTGGCGGCGAGGCCGTCAAATCGAATCTGAGGCGAGAGCCTCGGCGGCAGTCTTGACGTCCCACCACCCGTCTTCAACCTCTGCCTCCGGCGCCTCCGTCTCTGCCAAGCTCTGGCGGCCCCGGAAGTTCTCTTGGTGTCTTTTAGGCGCCCGTAGCTCTCCTAAGCGCCCTTTTGCCCTTCCGGCAAGCTTCTCTTGCGGGGACTCCTTGACCTACCTCTGAACTCTGAGCAGAGAAAGCAGGAGAAGGATTACGGGCATCTTATCTTTCAATTTGTAAGCCTTGGGCCTTAGTTGCATTTAAAATATGTAATCCTCTCTATCATGTTTTCATCCTCTATGGACTTGTCTTGAACTAAGATGTTTTTAATGAAAAGAGGGGCAGCTTGCGGACCGAGTCCTTAACCGTGTCTTGTATGTTCCCACCCTCGCTCTCGGGGAGCTTGCGGCCGCGAACACGCTTCTTTGAGTCGGGACATCGGCAGCCAGTGGCGGTGTTGCTTCCGACAAGCAACCTTAGCCGGGCGATTGCAGCGCGCACTTGTGTTTGTTGGCGGACTCGAAAAGCGAAACAAAGGCGCGACACTTGTCGCAGCTCACTTAATCGTTGAGTGGACTCGGAAGCGAAACAAAGGCGCGACACTTGTCGCAGCTCGCCATCGTTGAGTGGACTCGGAAACAAACCAAAAGGTGCAAATGGGCGCGACACGCTCCTCTGCGCGCAGGTTTTACAAGACACGCTTCGTTCAAGGGCGCAGCCCGCTTTCCCGATCCATGAGAGGATGCATGACGAGGATGAAAAAACTTATCTGGCGTCACAGCCCCCGGCGACTCCAACTTGCCGGGGAGGAACCTCGGCACTCGCAGCCCCCGGCAACTCTGGCTCCGCCAAAATCCAGGCGCTGGTGTGCTATTCTGGTTTCTCCTTGTTGCTGTAATTCCAGCCATGAAAACAGCCGAGCTAGTTCTGCAACAGTTTCATTATTTTCATGTAAATGTATAAAAATTGTTTCTGTGCAACTTTGCAATGCGATGCCGTGCCTTCGTATGTTTATGCTCTACGCTTTCGGGGAGCTTGCCGGTGCGAACACGCTTCTTGAGTCACGGGACATCGATAGTTCGCTGGCGGTGTTGCTTCCGACAAGCAACCTTGTCGGACGATTCAGCGGACTTGTGTTTGTTGGCGGACTCGGAAACAAACCAAAGTGCAGCTGGGCCACGACTGCTCCTCAGCGCACAAGTTTCTCATACAAAGGGTATTTTACTGGCGGGGCTTGCAATGTTACTCCCTCTCGTTGTACCCTTTGTGTGCTTTTACCCTCGCTTCTAGGAAACTTGCGGCAAGGGCCCCTTGCCGCGGCGCCGAGTGCTGAACTCGAAGCAGCCTGGCGCCAAGGTCCTCCGGCAAGCAACCTTGCCGCGACTAGTCGCGGCGCACTTAGCTTGTTGGCGAACTTCGAAAAGAAATAAAGGCGCGGCGCTTGTTGCAGCTCACTTAAATCGTTGAGCGTGCTCGGAAACAAGATAAGGGTGCGGTTATCCGCGGGTAGGTTCCTCCGCGTACAGGTATTGCGTACAAAGGACGAACGCACGAGGGACATAATATAAAAAAGCATGGATCAAGAGCTCGGACGACTTAGCTTTTCCGTCTTCTGTGATCCGGCAAGGCCGCACTTCTCCCTTGATTTCCCCCCTTGTACGGTTTCACCCTCACGCTTTCAGGGAACCTGCCGGTGCAAACACACTTGCTGAGTGCGGAACATCAGCAGCCCGCTGGCGGTGTTGCTTCCGGCAGGGAGAACTTGTCGGGCTAGTTGCAGCGCGCCTTCATCGTTGAGCGGACTCGAAACAGATCAGGGGTGCAACTTAGCCACGATTCATCCCCTATGCGCACAGGTTCTCCATACAAGGTATGAATTTTCAGGGAAATACAACTCAAAAGTTTAAAACCGGCTGCTTTCTTTGCCCTACTGGCAGGTGGAGCTCGATGGCACGTCCTCAACGGCGGCGCAGCACTCCGGAGAGGTGCGCTTGCCGGAGCAGGCACCAGAGCTGTTCTTGCCGGGCTTAGCTTTTGGTGGGTATGTCTTTGTTTCCTCGCACTTGCCGGCGAAGCTCGATGGGACGTCCTCGACGGCAGCGCAGCACTCCGAAGAGGTGCGGTTGCCGGAGTGGGCCCCAGAGCACTTGCCGGACTTGATCGACGGGACGTCCTCGACGGCAGCGCAGCACTCCGAAGAGGTGCGGTTGCCTGAGTGGGCCCCAGAGCACTCACAGGACCTCCGTGGCCTTCTGGAACTCCTGCTCGCTGTCATCCTCATCTTCCATATCTTCGTCGTCGTCTTCTTCATCCTTGTCGCGGCCCCGGGGAGGTCGATCACCTTGCCGCTGCTTGGCCTTGTCGCGGCGTCCTCCCCGCCCATTGAACGGCCGCTTCTTGCTTGGTTCTCCTCCGCCACCTTGGGCCTTCTCCTTGTCGCGCCTCTCGTACTCAGCCTTCTGCTGCTCGACGAGATACTCGACGCGCTTGCAGTTGGTGAGATCGTGGCCCTTGGTGCGGTGGATTTTTGGAGTGCTTGCCGGAGCCGTCACGCTTGTCGGCCGCGCTTCTGAGGCAGGCTCCTTGCGGAGAAGCAACCCTGCGTTTGCTTGGCGGGAGCCTCCTTGCGGACTTCTCGGCGGCAAGCACCTCTTTCTTGTTCTTCCTTGGTTGTTTCGCCGCGGCTCTTGCTTGCAGGCGGTGTCGTCGCTTCTCGCTTCCTCCTGCGCCAAGACATCCTCCCCGAGTCTCCTCCCCTCTTCCGGCGTCTTGCCTTGTCGGCCTGAGCATAGAGCTCGTGACATCCCGAATCTTAGTCATCGCCATCTCTTCACGCATCGCGGCGGTTCGCGCGTTCTGGTGGAGCAGCGCCGATAACATGGCGGATGGACATCATGGATATTGTGCTGCACACGGCTGAAGCGTTGGATATACTTGCGCGGATTCTCCTTCATACGGGCCAAAATGTGGAGATCGCTCTCTTGGCGTGGGGTTTGTGGCGCCCGGTGAAAGGCGCCAACAAACTGATGGCAAAGATCTGCCCAAGAAGAAATGGAGCCTTCCGGCAAGTGCATAAGCCAGAACGAGCGTTCGGCTTAAGCCTGGCGGGAAAGTGGTTGCCAAAATCTTCTCGTCGCGCCCGGCAGCTGCACCGCGATGGTGTGAACAGCGAGGAACTCCGAGGTGCGTCTTGCCGTCGTACTTCTCCGGTACATCGGGCTTGAAATTCTTCATCTTGGAGCCCTTTGGGCGCGCCGCGGCTTTCGCGGGTGAACGCAGGGCAGCTCGCCGCGTCTGACAAGTCGCTGGTTCACCGGTAGCGTCTGCGTCGACAGCGTTCCCAGCTCTTTAGTCGATTGTCGTCGAGCTTCGGCGGCGCTCGATCGTGGTCCGGCGTCTTCTTATCGCCCGGTCGTCGAGGACTGGCGTTGATCGGCGAGCCAGCGGATCCGGCGATGCCGTGGAGCCGTCGTCGGTGTCGTTCGGCGGGCGGCGTCTTTTGCTTCGCGGCGGGAGTGCATGGTGGTCGCACCCGGCGGCCTTGTCGCCGTCGACCCGTCTTCTCAGCTTGCGCGGCGCGAGGTCGCCGGCTGCTGTGAAGATTCGTTGTTGGCAAAGCGACCAGGCTCTTGATGGTAGCCCTCCATTCTTGGCCTTGTCCTTGCCGGAGAAGTCGAGAAGCGATTCGCGGTCTTCTGGCGCTTCTGCGGAGTGGAGGGAGGCGGGAAGCGGCGGTGCGAGCAACGGGTATGCTCGGACTCCTAACGGTGTTAGAAGGCGAGGTCCTGCCGGCGCCGCCGCTTTGCTCGTGTCCGGACGTTGGTCCGGGAATCCCGAGCCTCCGTGGAGTCCTTGCCCAAAGGCGGATACCACCTCCGTGGTATGGCGCTGCTGGGTTGTCGTCTTGTTGAGGCGGGCGTGGATCCACGGAGACCGGCGCGGTCATCCGTCCTGTCCTTGATCTGGTGGCGCCGAGTGTCCTCGCCGGCGACCACCCTCCGACAGTGTCTCCTCCGCCCGCCGTTGGCTCGGTGGCGGTGGATGAGACGCAGAGCAGACCTGCAGCCCGAAGTCTTCTTCTTGGGGCCATGGCGCAGATTGTTGATGAAGTTGTTGTGGCGGAGAGGTTGATGAAAAGCGCGCCCAGCGAACGCGGATCAGTCCGCACAAACTCGGCGCCCCTACCGGCGCGCCCGAGATGCGAGAAATCTGCCCGCGCGGACACCTATGGGGCGGGGGCCTTATCTGTCTTGATGCGAGGCGGAGGAGGCACAGAGAGCGGTCGAGCGAGCACGCGGCGGATTTTACCCGGCTTGAGCTCTCCGGAGATAAAACTCCTCTTGCTGCTTTGTGTTTGTATTTGATCTTGCTCGAGGCGCGGCGTATGGGCGAGTTGTAGTGTCGAATGAGTCGAACTAGCGAACCCCCTCGTTGTGCATGGGCCTCCTTTTATAGTGCAAGGGGTCACCGAGCAGTGTCAGCGTGGGAGGAAGGGTAAAAATGTAAAAGAGGTGGTAGTTGGAGCAGTCTTGAGGAGCAGTGAAGCTACGGTCGTGTGAGCAGTGGTTTCTACCTACTTTTGACAGAGGGGGACAAGGGCATCTAATGCCCGTCGCCGTCGACCCAAAAGCTCCGCCCTTGCGTCTCCGTCTGCCACGGCGATGGATTCACCACCGTGAAGTGCCACCGTGTCCCCAGTTGCTGCGACCATCCGCCACGTCCTGGAAAGGCCCAGGCGGCGCGTGGGCTGATGAGCCTGGGCCAGCGGCACACCTGGCGCTTCTCTTCCGGCAAGCACCTTGCGGGTCTTGACTGCTGCGGGCCGGGAGCTTGCGGGCTCTGTAACTGTCGCTTCCCGGGCCCTCGCCGGGACGCATGTAGCGCCGAGGCGTGTCTTCTATGATGTAATTTTCTAGTCTTCCCGACGAGCTCCTCTCGCCGGGGCCTTGCGTGAGTGATGTAATCTTGAGCCTGAAATGGCCTTCCCGGCAAGCTCCGCTTGCCGGGGTCTCGATCTTCTGTCTTGTATATTTTGTCTTTGAATGGCTTGATATGGAGCAGGAAGGTCTCCGGCAAGCACGTGGTAAACCTTGCCGCGGGGAGCTGCAACCGCCCGTGCACAAGTTGGGGTACTGAGGTACCCCTACCTTAGTACACCGACACTTATGAAAAGCAAAATCTCTCAGAGTTCATTGAAAAATCTTTTAGTTTCAGGAGACATGTTTGCTGATTCAAGCTAGTGCTCAACATGAGACACTCTTTATACATGTCATCCCTGGCTTGGTACTCTTGATGTTCTTGCTGTTGGTTGAAGAAATACTCTTGTGTTATCTAACCTTGTTTTCCCAAGTCTATTTCCTCAGTTCAATTACAAGGAAACCCCAAGGTAAGTTTTTGCATCTTGCAGAATGTGCATGATGGTGACTTGCTTGTGAATACTTGTTTGCAAGAAATCACCATGCACATATGCATTATCACTCACTTATTTTCATCTGCTCTGATGCATATAGCCAAGCTGCATGTAGCACATCTTGCTTTTCTCTCTTGTGTGCTTGTGGTAGTCCAAAACCATAATCTATGAAAATCTTGCACACACAGAAGAGTCATGTACTACATGTTTGTCAAAGTTTTAGTGATAATTCTGTCTTTCCTTTAGTAAGCTTTGATATCTTATTTTGTGTGTTGCCATCAATTACCAAAAAGGGGGAGATTGAAAGCACATTTGCTCCCTGGGTGGTTTTGGTAATTAATGACAACATACTTTGTGGTTGGACTAATGCTTTTATCAAGTATGTTTCAGGAAGGTCAATCACTTTGGCATGGCAAAAGGACTGAAGAGGTGGACCCCTAGAATGCTAAGGCAAGCATTGGCAAAAGCTCAAGACTCCATTTTTGGTTTAGTGATCCAAGATCACATTGAGTCTATAGGAAAGCCAATACTATTAAAAGGGGATGAGGTTATGTTAATGATCTGGTTGCTCAAAGTGCTTAGTGATCTATCTCCCAAACCATCAGCAATCTTTCATTCCAACATACACTCATAAGTAATCTTGGTCTCACCGATTCCATAAAATCAGTCACACCGAGATGAACCACCTCAGCCATATACCCAAACCCTAGAAATTTCGGATTTTCCGATTCCAAACTCGGTCTCACGAAACTAGTGTTGCCAAGCTTCAGAACATACGTCATCAAATCGGTGTCACCGAGATGATAAAGTCGGTCCCACCGAGATTGGCAAACCCTAGTATTTGGAAGAATCGGACTCACCGAGATTGTATTTTCGGTCCCACCGAAAATCCCAACGTTCTAAGATTTGAAGTTTCGGTCTCACCGAGTTGTCAACTTCGGTCGACCGAGATTGGTCAAATGTGTAAGCGGTTGGATTTTGTGTGGAGGCTATAAATACCCTCCACCTCCTCTTCATTAGTGGAGAGAGCCATTAGAAAGAACTACCACTCCTACCTTACATTTAGAAGAAAACTACCTACCCTTGTGTTGAGATCAAGTTGCTCCACTCCCACCATATGAAACTTGATTTCTAGCCTTCCCAAGTTGCTTTCCACTCAATCCTTTCTTCCACCACAGCCAAATCAGTGAGGAGAGTTGAGTGTTGGGAGATTATCATTTGAAGCACAAGAGCAAGGAGTTCATCATCACCAACACCATCTATTACCTTTTGGAGGTGGTGCCTCCTAGATTAGTTAGGTGTCGCTTGGGAGCCTCCGTCAAGATGTGGAGTTGAACCAAGAAGTTTGTAAGGGCAAGGAGATCGCCTACTTCGTGAAGATCTACCCGAGTAAGGCTAGTCCTCCGTGGGCGTATGCCATGATGGCATAGACAAGGTTGCTTCTTCGTGGACCCTTCGTGGGTGGAGCCCTCCGTGGACTCTCGCAGCCGTTACCTTCCGTGGGTTGAAGTCTCCATCAACGTGGATTGACGATAGCACCACCTATCGGAACCACGAGAAAAATCTCCGTGTCTCCAAACTGCGTTTGATCTTCTCCACTTCTCTTTACTACTTGTGCAATTTACTTTCCGCTGCCCATACTCTAGAATTGCATGTGTAGTAAGCTGCTTGACTTGTGTGATATGCAAAATCTGCCAAAAACTTGTCTTTGTCAAAAGGCATAATTTTTATCTTGTCGAGTAGTCTAATCACCCCCCCTCTAGACACTCTCACCTTCAACGATCCTACACTTTACTTCAATTGTTTTTATTATCCCACCTTAGTGCGTTTAGCGAAGCGGTTTCCTTGGCACGTCTTGTCAAAGCAGAGATCGTGTTCCCCTTATTCCAGGATTCCCATCAATACGGACGTGGGTAACCCAACTGCGCCATTGATTGTGGCGCTTGGGAGATAAGCGAGTTTTACCAGGCCGGTGGGGATGCATAGTCTTCGTCCGCCCATATATAACGGGATAAGGATCCACCTCTTTTACCTACGCCTTCTTCCTCCTTTGCTTATCCATCTCCGTGCACTCGAGCTCCAGCGCCCAAGTCCGCACATCTCACCTCAACCTTCTCCAGCCATGTCCGGAGCGGGAGGCAAGTGGATGGCCTCCTCCGTTATGGAGGGGCACATCGAGAAGCGGCGTGGTGCCGGATACCTATCCAGCGACATCGCGCACCGGCTGCCCGACGAGGGGCAGCTCATCCCCACCCCCAGGCCCCATGAGAGGGTCGTATTTCTTCCCCACTTCCTCCGTGGACTGGGCTTCCCACTTCACCCCTTCGTCCGGGGGCTCATGTACTACTACGGCCTGGACTACCATGATCTGGCGCCAAACTTCATCCTCAACATCTCGGCGTTTATCATCGTGTGCGAGGCCTTCCTCTGCATCCAGCCCCACTTTGGCTTGTGGCTAAAGACCTTCAATGTCAAGCCGAAGGTGGTGAAGGGCAGCCAAGCGGAGTGCGGATGCGCCATGGTGGGCAAAATGCCAAACGTCACTTGGCTTGGGGGTGCCTTTGTGGAATCTATCAAAGGGTGGCAATCGGGGTGGTTCTACATCACCAAGCCGCGTGACCCTAAATGGGCAGCGGCCCCCGAATTCAGATCTGGTATCCCCATGCAGCTCACCTCACAGAAAGAAGGGCTTGCTATGGGGTAGTTCGGAAGGCTGACCGGACTCGATCTGTCTCCGGACCACAGGTGAACAAGAAGCTTAAGCTTGTCAATGTGATCGAGTCAAGCTAAATCCACGGATTCTCCCCGCCAAAGAACGGGCCTTCAATTTGTGGGAGTTTGATCCGGCACAGCACGGACCTTGGCGGGCTCTTGACCTGACGTCTGAAGCCGCTGGAGGTGCTATTCAAGGGCGAAGAAGCCCCCGCATCCGCAACCAAAAATCGCGGGTTCAGCACACAGCGCCCGGCCGGCGACGTAAGCTATGTTATCCTTTATAGGACACTCATTTCTTTCATAGTTTGACTCTATGTGGGATCTAAACTCCCGATGCCTTTAACAGGACTGGCAGAAGACGTCCGGACAGGTTAACTGTCCGGCTCCCCTTCCAGAAGACCCAGCAGACACCCGTTTGACGGGGCTGCTCGTCCCGGCACTTTACGTGGTGCGGAGAAGAAGGCCAAGAAGAAGGCCACGGGAACCCGAAGGAGTTCCCCGGCGTCGAGTGTATCGGACTCATCGTCAGATGACTCGGCGGACTCCTCCCGAGGATGAGGAGGAGAAGAAAAAGCCTCTCCCCGGTGAGAGAAAGAGGAAGGCCTCCCAGCGAGGGAGGCGAAGAATCAGAAGGAAGGATCCAATGTTGGCGGCGACAGCGAGTGGCCTTCAAGGGCCAAGCCCACAGCAAGATCGTAAGTATCACGGACTCCTAGATAGTTTATAATTTTCATTTTGCCACGGTGTCTTTCTAATGCCGCATACAACCTGTAGTCCGGCCAGGATGATCTTCCCGCCGTCGGCGGGTCCTTAACTACGTCGGACATGGATTCCCTTCCGATTGCCTCAACTCCAGCGTGGCCGACGTGCGCCGAGGTGGGATCGAAGGGACTTCGCCCGGGAGGAGGAGGCCGGGAGGTGCCGCAAGGCAACCTCCGGACTCTGCCGGACTCCGCCGGAACTGCGGTGGTTCGGTCCGCAAGCGCCCTTCGTAGAAAGGGCAAGGCTGTGACACCGGCGGCCTCTGTCCAACCAGGCGCGGATAACTGCTGGGGCGCTCAGGCGCTTCCATCGAAGAAGAACACCACACTATGATGAGTGCGGTGATTGGAAGGTTCAGCTCGCCAAGGCGGGTTGACCAGCTTGCTGCGATCTTCTAACAGGCTTTGAGGTGAGAATTTTAAGATATGTAATATAATACCGCATAAACAGTAGCCTGATGGTGGGTTCGGTGTTGGGATAGAAAAGCGGATGAGGATCTAAAAGATATCGTGGGAGTTCTAAAAATATGTCAATATGGGATTGCAGGCTCTGCTGCTGACCTCTGCCGCCTTGGCTGCTGGAGGTCGATGCTTTGAAGCGAGAACCTCGGCGGTCCGAGGCGAGCTCGGCCGTGCCAAGCAGCTCGAGGACAAGGAAGGAGAGTAGCACCATATTAAATTTGTACCTTACAGAAAAGGATTTGGTTGCAAGAGAAATAACAAGGATAACATGGGTACTACAGGGGCCACGAATGAGGTGGCGACCCTAAAGGAGGCGGTGTCTGCGGCGAGCATAATGTGGCCGCCTGGCAGAGCCGGCGGGAGAAGTAGGAGGCCTTGGTGGCGGAGGTGCAGCAAGAGCTCCGAGGCTCTCATGAAAAAACATGAGAGTTTGGGCGCGACTCAAAGACTCGAGTCCGAGCTTGCATCGGCTCTTGAGGCGCCAAAGCCGCTTAGGCGAAGCCCAAAGGCCCTCCGGAGATCGAGGATTTGAAGAAAATAGCAGCGGGTAAGGCATTTTTCATGCAAAGCAAGCATGTGAATGTGAATTACCTATTACTTACCAATTGAGCTCTCCGGGAGGCGTTCGGCAGTTCTGCCTGCAGCGTGTCGAGATCTTGTCGCTTTCTACGGGCCGAGGAGGAGCTCGGCGGAGAAGGTCTTCGGTCTCGGTATCTTTGAGGCGGACATCAGTGCCCCTTAGCGACCAGTGAAGCAGCTGGTCGAGCTCCTAAGGTAGCCGAGCAGGCCATGAAGGGCCTCATAGTTGGTGTGGCCCAAGGAGGCCATGCACAGGAGCTACTTGGCTGGTCGGCGGCTGGTGGGCCAGCGTGTCCACAGGGTTGAGGTCGTCAAGCACTCCTTTGCATTGAAGGTGCCGTCGGACCCTTGCCGTGCAAAAGTGCACTTGGGCAGGATGGATCTTGAAGCTTCGGCGGGCGCCACCGTGAGCAAGGAGTATCGTCGCCGAGATGTATTATAAGAGTGTCTGAAGGGTGACCGCATGATTGCGGTGAGTGCTCCAAAGATGTAATATTTGAGTAGACTCGCATTTTGTTATCTGTCTTGCTGAAAACTTTGTTCATATCGCTAAGCAACGCTTGTTAATTTAAAATATTACCTTACATGCGGCCGTTTATCAAATCGAGAGATGGCAAGTCGTCGGCTTCAGCCCCCATGCCACTAGTCTTTGGGGTGTTAGGGATAAACTTGAGCTCTTGTTCCCATGTTTGGGTCCATCTAGGGGCGCTCAACACAACGAAGCGAGGCAACGGACTTATAATGCTTGAACACTCTCATTAGCCATAGAATTCTATAATTTTAAATTTGGTGAAGCCCCTAGTGTTGGAAGGCCGAGTTGAGGCGCTATCACGCTGGGCAGACGAAGCGGTTCCTCGCTCTAAGCGGCATATGTCTTTAGGGACTCGGAAAACCTCTCGAGCAGCGACCATCTCGCCTTATCATGACGGTCAGTTTAGCTTTCTCCACTAAAGGCGCTCGCCCAGCTCAGCCGGGCGCAATCGCGAGTGGTTCTCCAGTGCTACCTTAGCCGATACAGCGGGCGTAAGGTACCAAAACATGGGGCAGGCAAACCCAACTATTGACCCAAGACATGATTGGAGCCGATGCATATAATGCTATAAGTTCGGCGTGCCGCACTTGTGAAAGTGTTGGACTTATCACACCATAATGTGGGGAACTTAAGCCCCTGGTGTATTTAGCCATACCGAAGTGTACGGATGCAACATGCCATAAATGAACATATATAAGAAAGAAATGCAATTATAAGCAAAAGCGATGCATTGTTTATTCGAAAATCTTGCCACGAATGCGAGCGATACAAATAGTGTGGTAAGCAAGGGTTGGACTATTAAACATGTCCCCCTCGAGGGTAGGCAGCGGAATGGTGTATTAAACAGATTTAATGCTCGTAATGGAGACCACACGAGTGTTAAATCGTAGCCTTTCTACTTCCACTGGCTGTTGCATCGTGAGTTGGCAGTCTCTTGCTGGACGGGGCCTCTGTGAGCGGAGTCTGTGGGTAAGAAAAAGAAAAAAAGAAAAAAGCGACACACTTGGGGCCCACGGTGTGGTTGAGCCGCACTGGGCTGTCGTGGTCGTGCCCCTCCCCTATGCCCATGGTATCTCTAGAGCATAATGATGTCTGCGAAGGACTAGTCTTGCCATTATGCAAGGGCTGGGGTTGGGGCCGCATTACTCTGGCGATGCTCGGGCGTGCGGTGTGGTCTTGTTGTAGGTTACTCCGGCGCGTTTGGCCGTGTCGGTAAACGCGGCGGACTCGAAAATTGCATTAAGAGGCTGCTCTGTAGTTACTGCTGCGAGAGCATTGTGTGTTCTCTATTCGGAGGGCGTTTAGTGTTTCCGTTGACCGTGATGACTCCTCGAGGGCTGGCATCTTGAGCTTGAGGTATCGTAGTGCGGCACGCGTTGAACTTTGCAAGCGCGTTCGTCCGAAGCGAGCATGATAGCGGCTGCAACGGGACTATATCGAAGATTAACTCCTCGCCGGAAGTTATCCGGGATCGAAGACCACTTCGAGTGTAACCGAGCCTCTACAATTGGCCTCTACACCTGGTATGACGCCTTTGAAGGTCGTCTTTGTGGGTTTAATCCTTGAGGGGTCTATGCCTATCTTGCGCACTTTATCCTGACAAAGCAGGTTCGAGCTCTTTGCCGCCGTCCATCGGGACTCTAGTGAGTGAAATCCGCCGACAATTGGGTCTAAAACCAATGCGGCGAATCCGCCATGGCGGATCTTGGTGGAGTGGTCCTTGATCAAAAGTGATCGGGCGGGAGGACCACGGGTTGAACTTTAGGCGGCTGGATCCATCACGTATCGTCCACGAGTGCCTTCCGCTCCCTCTTGGGTATGTGAGTTGCGTATATCATGTTCACCGTCCGCACTTGTGGGAGGAAACCTTTCTGTCCTCTAGTGTTCGGCGGCCAGGTCTCTTCCTCGTCATCTCTATGCAGCCCCTTGTCATAGTTTTCGGCAATTAACTTGCCTGCCTGCTTAAATACCCAACAATCCCTATTGGTGTGATTAGCTGGCTTTTGAGTGCCATGTATCGCAAGAAGCGGTCGAGTATTCGGTCCAAATTGGGCGGGCCGAGTAGATCTTTTGAATGGCTTTTTATTGACGGGTTTAGAGCCTCTGAATCTGGCGTTGTTGCCGTATCCTCGGTGTTATTGCCGTTAACGGCGTTTGTTTTGTTTCGATCGACCTGCCATTGCGGTCCTTGGTATCTGGACTGCCGAATTTTCTTGAGGTTATTCTTGTGGGCTAGCCACTGTCCTCTCCCACGCAGAAGCGGGTCATGAGTGATGTGAGGTCTGCTATGGATTTCGGCTTTTCCTGTCCTAGGTGCCGGGCCAGCCACTTGTCGCGGATGTTATGTTTGAAGGCTGCGAGTGCCTCTGCATCCAGAAAGTCGAGGATTTGATTTTTCTTTGTTAGAACCGTGTCGAGCTATGTCGGCGATTAAATCTGCTGCTGAATTATGTGGCTTAGGTCATCGGCGTCTCGTGGTCGCACATATGTGCCCTAGAAGTTGTCAAGGAATGCGGCTTCCAGGTCTTCCCAACACCCAATTGATTCTGCTGGCAAGCTGTTAAGCCAATGCCGAGCTGGTCCTTTAAGCTTGAGTGGGAGATATTTGATGGCGTGAAGATCGTCACCGCGGTCCATGTGGATATGAAGGAGATAGTCTTTGATCCAAGCTGCGGGGTTTGTTGTGCCATCATAGGATTCAATGTTCACGGGTTTAAACCCTTCGGGGATTTGATGCTCCATTACTTCATCTATGAAGCATAGTGGGTGTGCGGCGCCTCTATATTGGGCTATATCATGACGTAGCTCAAACGAGCTTTGTCTACTGTGTTCGGCCCGACCGGACTTGCTGTGTCTGGCACGACGGTTGTCGTCGCGTGTCGTGGGGCGCCCACGCGATCCGTAGATCGATCTTGATTATCTTGCCTTATCCTCCAATGTATCTACAAGTCGGGCGTTCCCACATGGCCTTGTGCTTTTGAGCGATCTTGAGTGCAGTTCGATGGAGGGCCTAAAGGCCTCTCTGTCGCGGCCACGAGGTCGTCGGTCAGCCGTATTGTGCTCTCGTGATGCAGGTTTATATGCCTCCTCCTCTAATCGGGGGAGAAACTTGCGTTTGGGGTAGCTTCTAGAGTGGCGTTCGAGTTCATGCTCTTCGGCCGCAAGGACTTCAGTCCATCTGTCAGCTAGCAGGTCTTGATCAGCTCTAAGCTGTTGCTGCTTTTTCTTTAGGCTGTTCACCGTGGCCATAAGCCTTCGTTTGAAACGCTCTTGTTCGACGGGATCCTCGGACACGACGAATTCGTTGTTGTCGAGGCTTGCCTCGTCTCCGGAGGGAGGCATGTAATTATCACCCTCTACCTCTTCGTCTGCCGCTCTCTCATGAGGGCTGGCTTCTCCGTCCTCTGTCTTTGAATCTTCTTTGGAGGTGTTGTCTTCGGCACTCTCTGGGGTTTTATTATCTCCAGTGCCGGAATCTCCATTCTTGCTGTGGCGGGATTTAGAGCGGCTCCGCTGACGCCGGCGCTTGGGCTGTTTCTTGGAGGAATCTACCTCCGCTGCTTCTTCGCCATTCCCATCCTTTGGGATGTCCACCATGTATATGTCGTATGAAGAGGTGGTCTTCCAGTGCCCCGTAGGCGCTGGTTCTTGGTCGTCTCTGGCATCGTCTTCCATACCGTCGATGTCTTCGGAGTCGTAGTCTAGCATGTCGGTTAGATCATCGACAGTGGCTACAAAGTGGGTGGTGGGTGGGCTTTGAATTTCTTCGTCGTCCGCATCCCAACCCTCCGACCGCAATTCGGCCAGGGCTCTCCTGATTGCAAGAGATACCTTAGCGAATTCATAATGTCGCCAAAAGGTGAGTGTTGAAAGATGTCCGTGGCGGTGAACTCCATGATCGGCGCCCAATCGGATTCGATTGGAGGGGGCACAGGAGGTTCGGAGTCCGGCACCTCGGAGTCACGAGCGTCGCAAGGGACAAGGTCAGTATTCGGCTCCATCGCCATAGAGGTTGCAGCCCCGAGGCGGTGTCTAGCCACCCATCCTTGATCTGCGCTGTCGGCTCCGAATTAAGGATCAGAGCGGACTCATGTGCGGCTTCCAGGGCACTGTCCGGCAGCAGAGCTAAATCATGCCCATCGAGACAGTGCGGCGCGCTCGGCTGTGGCTCGAATCCATCGAAGATCAAGTCTCCGCGGATGTCAGCCGTGAAGTTTAAGCTTCCAAATCTGACCTGATGGCCAGGGGCGTAGCTTTCGATCTGCTCCAGATGGCCAAGCGAATTGGCCCGCAGTGCAAAGCCACCGAACACGAAGATCTATCTAGGGAGAAAAGTCTCACCCTGGACTGCGTCGTTGTTGATGATCGAAGGAGCCATCAAGCCTATCGGTGACGACACAGAGGAACTCTCAATGAAAGCACCAATGTCGGTTTCAAAACCGGCGGATCTCGGTAGGGGTCCCGAATCGTGCGTCTAGGCGGATGGTAACAGGAGACAAGGGACACGATGTTTTTACCCAGGTTCGGGCCCTCTCAATGGAGGTAAAACCCTACTCCTGCTTGATTAATATTGATGATATGGGTAGTACAAGAGTGGATCTACCATGAGATCAAGGAGGCTAAACCCTAGAAGCTAGCCTATGGTATGATTGTTGTTCTACGGACTAAAACCCTCCGGTTTATATAGACACCAGAGAGGGCTACACAGAGTCGGTTACAATGGTAGGAGATCTACATATCCGTATTGCCAAGCTTGCCTTCCACGCCAAGGAAAGTCCCATCCGGACACGGGACGAAGTCTTCAATCTTGTATCTTCATAGTCTTGGAGTCTGGCCGATGATGATAGTCCGGCTATCCGGACACCCCCTAGTCCAGGACTCCCTCAGGGCGTAAAACCAACAATCTCATAAGTCTATGGATTAGTAACACATCATCCTGATACATAGATGAGAAGGCCTAGTTCTTAATCCCCGTAGAAGAGAAGAGGTTGACTCAGATCAGAAGGCCATGAGGTATAAGGAGTAAAAAGAGCCTTACGTTCCCTTCCCCAATCAATTCCCTTACATAACTAAAGCATTTCTAGACACAACTTCGACCGGTTTGGCTTGGTAATCCTACATGCAGTCAGGCTCTGATACCAAAGCTGTCAGGACCACGACTCAATGCCACATCGATCTAGCATGTAACACCTCATATCACTTTGCATCCTCATGCACGTTATTCCCACGGGTGTTGTCTTACCTCTGCCCGGGACCGTTTGCGCATTTTGGCACACGTATATGATAGTGTCGCTAGCATCCATATGATAAGGAGCCCGGGCTAACATGGCTAGTCGTAAACCCAAAGTGGCACAAACTTACAGGGACAGGCATCCATGACCCAACATCGAGCGTGTCGGTCATCACGAGTGAATCCAGTCTGTAGCACTGGCTAGCAGACTCGGTGAACCGGGCTATAGCGGGCTAACGGGACTCCGGTATTCATCGCGTGACATTTTCGAAGGGACGAACACGAGAACAAAGATGGACACATGCCGGCCAGCCTAAGTGTTCCGAGCGGTAAGCTACCATGGCTCAATGGAAGCACTAGGAGACATTTCCCGGTAAGAGAGGCTACTAAGGATAAACAACTAGATAGTCAGATCCCACACATACCAAGCATTTCAATAACATACACACAATATGCTCGATATGTGCAAATACAACATGGCATCACGACATGACTCTACAACTCAAGTATGTATTCATTAGGCTCCGAGGAGCGAGATATTACCAACAGGGGTCTCATGACCCAACATTCAGAGCATACTAATCAAAGCACAAGCGGAAGCTTAACATGTCTAAGTATAGACATCTACAAATGAAATGGGCTTAGAAGCCTGACTATCCACTAGATCCTGCCGAGGGCACAAGATCATAGCTGAGGTAACAAGCTAAACGTCGAAGTCCACGCGGAACTACTAACGAGACTAACGTCTCTCTGCAAAAACATAAAATAGGCAAACGTGAGTACAAATGTACCCAGCAAGACTTACATCAGAACTAACTACATATGCATCATTATCAACAAAGGGGATGGTGGGGTTTAACTGAAGCAAGCCAGCTTTGACTCGGTGGCTATCCTGAACTACAACTATAAGTAACTCTTTTGAGTTGGCGCACACGAGTCCACATATTCACCATATCAATACACCACTATGGATCCGCTCCCGTCTCCCTATGAGAACGCCATCCATAGCACTCACGCTTATCTTGCGCATTTTAGAGTATCCACTTTCACTTGTCTATGAACTGTTATAGGCAACCTAGAAGTCCTTTACCGCGGATACGGCTATTCGAATAGATGATGTTAACCCTGCAGGGGTGTATTTCTTCATGCATGTTTCCACCACTTAGCATCTACAAACGACATGTGCTCGGCAGACTTAAAGCGAAAGCCGACGTGGGTGTAGACCACGACCTACCTAATCACTCAAGTCTCTAGTCCAGGTTTATCGCCTATTCAGGTTCCATCCGCAGGGAGTCTGGCCGAGGATTCCACATACGGCCCCGAACGATGTGTACAGGGTTCCGTGACACCAAACGGGCGCCCGGTATACCCGGCCACGTGCCTACCGCATCACAGCCCACCCCTACGGTCAGCGCTGCGCACGGCCTCCAGCATACTACAAACACCAGAAACTACTTGCAACTCCTGGACAGAGGACTAGGGTGGTTAAGAAGTCGAGCAGGGTCATATTTCAGGGCCTAATGCATGGTAGTGGCTGAATCATGGATCACAAACACAGAACTCAGTTCCTGAGGAAGGCTTCAATGAGACAACCCACCATGTACTCCTACATGGCCTCTCACCGCTACCTTTACCAAATCGTGTTCACACGCTTAGCTCACACACGGTAGGACATGTTCACACACCTCTGATTCATCCCCGATGAATCAGACCTGACTCAACTCTAAGCAATAACAGGCATGACAAACAAACATGAATGAGTAGGCACAACAGGGCTCAAACAACTCCTACTCATGCTAGTGGGTTTCATCTATTTACGGTGGCAATGACAGGTCATGTAGAGGATAAAGGGGTTCAGCTACCGCAGCAAATAACAAATGATTCATTGTTGTCCTAATGCAGTAAAAGAGAGCAGGAGCGAGAGAGTGGGATTGTATCGGAATGAACAAGGGGGTTTTGCTTGACTGGCACTTCTGAAGATAGTATAGTTCTTCATTGGTGTCATCGATCACATCGTCGGAAGCACGTCTAGCGAGAGGGGACAAATACCGGCAACACAGAAGGAAACACAATCAATGCAATGCACAATATGATGCATGCTATGATATGGCAATAAGAATGTGTTTTGGCTAATGCAAGCTAGAACAGATTGAGATGAGTCCATTTGAACCAAAGATTCAAATGCAAACCCCTTTTAAGAGGTCATAATAGTGCATTAACTTGTTTCACCTAAACAGCAAGGTTAATGTGTTCTAACATGCATGAAACCAGTGCAGATGGATAGATTGGATTTTTCTGATCATTTTTCATATATAATTTATTTGATTTGGAGCTACGGTTGATTTTCTATGATTTTTAGAAGTTTTGGTTATTTTCGGAATTTCACAGATCGGAATAATTCCATAATTGAAATATCTTGACCAAAGATCGAGGTGACGTCGTGTCAATCTGGGTCGGCCAGGTCAAACCTGGTATGGGATCCATCGTCGATGATGAGGCTGGTTAGTGACATCGACAGTGGGTCCGGTCAGCGCCACGTCGGTAATCGGCATGACATGTGGGGCGGTCAGCAGCCATGTCGGTAGCGGTCAAAGCTGATGCGTGGGTCCCACTGGGTTAATCTAAAACTAAACAGGAAAACTAAACAGGCGCATGGGCCCACGTCAACCCACCGGCGTTTAACCGCCGGTGACACAAACCGCGGCGGAGATCTTTGAAATTCGCCCTCCGGCGATGGTTCGATGTGCGGCTAGGCTTGCTCGACTCCTGGGAGTGCGCCGCATCTAGTGGTGCCACTGGTTGGAGCCGGTGTGGCCGGGAACTATGCCGGCGTCGAGGTTTGGCGGCGGCCATAGCACGGGTGCAGTCGGGTTCGGCGCTACTGCGTACGGGAGGAGGATCTGGTGGGTGTGCTCGGCCTCTGGGAGTGTGCCGAAAGTCTGTTGATGGGCTCGGACCTTGGCGGCAGTAATGTGGCATGGCGGTGCCATGGCCGGTGGCGATGTGCTCGCGGGCTCAGCGGTGAAGTTAGTTAGGGCGCTCAGAGGGAAGGTAGAGGAGAGGGGAAAGATGCCGGTGCTCACGGTGAACTCGCAGAGCAGGCCAGTGGGCTCGGGGAGGCGCTGACGCCGGTGAATCGGAGTCGGCGATCTCGGTCGTCCGAGGTTGAAGAAGGCGATGGAGGTGGTGCTGCGGGGGTGTCCGACGTCGCATGGCTCGTCGGAGATGAAGATGAAGACGTTGCGGAGCCTCTGGACATGGCGGAAGGGTGAGGGGGTGGCTCTGGACTCGGCGGCAGCGAGTGGCGGCGGCGGTCGCTTTTGGATGCGTGCGAGAGAGAGAGAACAGAGGAGGGGATGAGCTCGAGGGAGTGAGCGAGAGGGACCAGGGGGTTGCGTGGCGCCTCCAGGCGCGTCGGGGAGAGGGCGGCAAGCAAGCAGGAGGTGGAGGCCTCAGGCGCGCGTACGTTGACACGCCTCTGCCTACTGCCAGAGGTCGAAGACGACCGCTTCGGCCACTGGGCTGGGCCAGCTGGAGGGGCTTGGCCAGCTGGGCTGCCAGGTGAGGCCAGGTAAGATTTTCTCTCTTTTATTTGTTTCTGTTTTCTATTTTTCTTCCTCTGTTTTGATTTAGTTTTAGCAACTAAATCATTTTAATAAATTCTGTAGGTTATCATATGGCTTGCTAAAATATATACAAAGCCACTCACAAACTTCGAAATTATTGAGTCAGATTTAATATATATTAAATATAAATCCAAAGCAAATAGTTATTGGATTAATTCAAATGGCCAAAATAAATATTTCTGTGACTCCAAAAATATTGGTTTGAATTTTACCTCTTACCAATATTTCTATAGAATAATAGGAACATTTTCTTGGACTCGTTTGAGAAGATTTAAATGTTGGTTATTTTTAGAGGTTTTTTGAGGCTTTTGAAAATTCCTCAATTCAAGTTTCATTTGAATTTAAACATGATGCTCACATGGAAGCTAGCATAGGTCAGACCAGAATTAGGGATGTGACAGATGAGCTCTTCAAGAGGCTAAGGGATGAATATGAGAAGCGTGATAAGGAAAAGGGTCGGAATGGAAAAGGTGGGAAGGGCCTGCTACCTCTTGAGCACTGCTTTGGTTTTCCCTTGAAGAGAAAGGGTGATGCAACAAAGTAGCTTAAGTATTTCCCTTAGTTTTTGAGACCCAACGAAACAATCCAGTAGGAGGCTCCACGCAAGTCCCTCGTACCTACACAAACAATCAAGAACCTCGCAACTGTCGGATTTCGGGTTCCGGCAGACCCTTGAGGTTCGAACTCTAGGGTGCGCACGAAGATCTTTCCCGTACCAGCTCACATTATGTAGGCTCGCAAGGAATCTAGGCTAGAAAGAAGAACACACAAGGGACACGAGGTTTATACTGGTTCAGGCCACCATTGTGGTGTAATACCCTACACCAGTGTGTGGTGTGGTGGATTGCCTCAGGGGCTGATGATGAATAGTACAAAGGGAGAACAACCTCGCGAGGAGCTGTTCTTGAGCTGGTGTGATGAACTTCTTGGGTGAGTTCAATCGCTTCTCTCTCTTTCTCTCTCTCCGATCGATCCGTCCCCCTTTGCCCTGTGGTGGCTAGCTCTATTTATAGAGGGAGGCCCTGGGCCTCTTCCCAAATAATGAGCGGGAAGGGCGCCAACACTTATCCTGACTAAAGTTGGTCTACGGCTGCCAAAGGCACTGACGATGACACCGTCCTGGGCTCCACGATGACCTCCATCCGGCCGTTCTGCTGGTCTTGGTCTTGTTGCACCGAAACGGTAGCTTTTGCATGATGCCTTGGCCTGTGCTTGCCCCCTTTGCACCAAAGGGTAAACAAGGACACTGCGCAGGCTGGAGCCCACCTGGCGCCCGCCTGGTTTCGGTCGTCATGCCTTGCGTCATGGGCTCCTCGCAAAGTTCCCTTGCCTTGATCTCTCCGCCTCCTCACGAGCCTTCCTGATGGGGCCGCCCCTGAGGAAGCTTCCCGTCGTCCGCCCCGCGAGGCTTGGCCCCTCGTGAGGGTCTTGAGCTTGAGCTGATGAAGCTGGTCTGCACTGGGCCCCCACTTGAGCCACGCCGCAGGCCGCAGTCAGGCAAGTCTGGGGACCCCCATTTCCAGAACGCCGACAGCAACCAACGCGATAAAGGGGTTGTCAATCCCTTCACGGTAACTTGCGAAAGTGAGATCTGATAGAGATAATAAGATAAGATAAATATTTTTCATATTTTTATGATATAGATTGGAAAGTAAAGATGCAAAATAAAGATAGATCGAAAACTTATATGGTAAAAGATAGACCCGAGGGCCATAGGTTTCACTAGTGGCTTCTCTCAAGATAGCATAAGTATTACGGTGGGTGAACAAATTACTGTCGAGCAATTGATAAAAAAGTGCATAGTTATGAGAATATCTAGGCATGATCATGTATATAGGCATCATGTCCGTGACAAGTAGATCGAAATGATTCTGCATCTACTACAATTACTCCACACATCGACCAACTCCTGCCTGCATCTAGAGTATTAAGTTCATGAAGAACAGAGTAACACATTAAGAAAGATGACATGATGTAGAGGGATAAACTTAAGCAATATGATATAAACCCCATCTTTTTATCCTCGATGGCAACAATACAATACGTGCCTTGCTGCCCTAACATCCACCGGGAAAGGACACCGCAAGGTTGAACCCAAAGCTAAACACTTCTCCCATTGCAAGAAAGATCAATCTAGTAGGCCAAACCAAACTAATAATTCGAAGAGACTTGCAAAGATAACCAATCATACATAAAAGAATTCAGAGGAGATTCAAATATTTCTCATAGATAAACTTGATCATAAACCCACAATTCATTGGATCTCGACAAACACACCGCAAAAAGAGTTACATCGAATAGATCTCCAAGAAGATCGAGGAGAACTTTGTATTGAGATTAAAAGAGATAGAAGAAGCCATCTAGCTAATAACTATGGACCCGAAGGTCTGTGGTAAACTACTCACAACTCATCGGAGAGGCTATGGAGTTGATGTAGAAGCCCTCCGTGGTCGATTCCCTCTCCGGCGGAGCGCCGGTGAAGGCTCCAAGATGGGGTCTCACAAATACATAAGGTTGCGGCGGTGGAAATAGGGTTTCGTGGTGCTCCTGGATGTTTTCGTGGTACGTAGATATATATAGGAGGAAGAAGTAGGTCGGTGGAGCCACGAGGGGCCCACGAGGGTGGGGGGCGCGCCTGGCACCCTCGTGGCTACTTCTTGACGTCCACTCCAAGTCTCCTGGTTTGCATTTGTTCCAAAAAGATCGTTCCCGAAGGTTTCATTCCGTTTGGACTCCGTTTGATATCCCTTTTCTTCGAAAAACTAAAATAGGCAAAAAAAAACAGCAACTCGGGCTGGGCCTTCGGTTAGTAGGTTAGTCCCAAAAATGATATAAAAGTGTAAAGTAAAGCCCATAAAGATCCAAAACGGGCAATATAATAGCATGGAATAATCAAAAATTGTAGATACGTTGGAGACGTATCAAGCATCCCCAAGCTTAATTCCTGCTCGTCCTCAAGTAGGTAAAATGATAAAAACAGAATTTTTGACGTGGAATGCTACCTAGCATATTTCTCAATGTAATCTTCTTTATTGTGGCATGAATGTTCAGATCCAAATGATTCAAGACAAAAGTTCATATTGACATAAGAAATAGTAATACTTCAAGCATACTAACAAGGTAATCATGTCTTCGGAAAATAACAAGGAAAAAGAAAGTTATCCCTACAAAATCATATAGTCTGGCTATGCTCTATCTTCATCACACAAAATATTTAAATCATGCACAACCCCGGTTTTAGCCAAGCAATTGTTTCATACTTTAGTATTTTCAAACTTTTCCAATCTTCACACATACCTGAGCGTGAGCCATGGACATAGGCACTTTATGTGGAATAGAATTGTGGTTGTGGAGAAGACAAAAAAGGAGAAGATAGTCTCACATCAACTAGGCGTATCAACGGGCTATGGAGATGCCCATTAATATATATCAATGTGAGTGAGTTGGGATTGCCATGCAACGGATGCACTAGAGCTATAAGTGTATGAAAGCTCAAAAAGAAACTAAGTGGGTGTGCATCCAACTTGCTTGCTCACGAAGACTTAGGGCATTTTGAGGAAGCCCATCATTGGTATATACAAGCCAAGTTCTATAATGAAAAATTCCCACTAGTATATGAAAATGACAGCATAGGAGACTCTCTATCATGAAGATCATGGTGCTACTTTGAAGCACAAGTGTGGTAAAAGGATAGTAACATTGTCCCTTCTCTCTTTTTCTCTCACTTTTTTTATTTGGCCTTTCTTTTTTTATTTGGCCTTTCTCTTTTTTTATAAAGTCCGGAGTCTCATCCCGACTTGTGGGGGAATCATAGTCTCCATCATCCTTTCCTCACTTGGGACAATGCTCTAATAATGAAGATCATCACACTTTTATTTATTTACAACTCAAGAATTACAACTCAATACTTAGAACAAAATATGACTCTATATGAATGCCTCCAGCGGTGTACCGGCATATGCAATGAATCCAGAGTGACATGTATGAAATAATTATCAAGGTGGCTTTGCCGAAAATATGATGTCGACTACATGATCATGCAAAAGCAATATGACAATGATGGAGCGTGTCATAATAAATGGAACGGTGGAAAGTTGCATGGCAATATATCTCAGAATGGCTATGGAAATGCCATAATAGGTAGGTATGGTGGCTGTTTTGAGGAAGGTATATGGTGGGTGTATGGTACCGGCGAAAGTTGCGTGGCATAAGAGAGGCTAGCAATGGTGGAAGGGTGCGAGTGCGTATAATCCATGGACTCAACATTAGTCATAAAGAACTCATATACTTGTTGCAAAAATCTACAAGTAATCAAAACGAAGTACTATACGCATGCTCCTAGGGGAAGGGTTGGTAGGAGTTAACCATCGCGCAATCCCGACCTCCACACATAAGGAAGACAATCAATAAATAAATCATGCTCCAACTTCATCACATAACGGTTCACCATACTTGCATGCTACGGGAATCACAAACTTTAACACAAGTATTATTTAAATTAACAATTACCCAACTAGCATGACTCTAAAATTACCATCCTCATATCTCAAAACAAATATCAAGCATCAAATTTCTCATAGCATTCAATTCACTTCCTATCATAGTTTTTATTATACCCGACTTGGATGCCCATCATTCTAGGACCAATTTTATAACCATAGAAAATACCATGCTGTTCTAAAAGACTACCAAAATAATATAAGTGAAGCATGAGAGATCAATAATTTCTACAAAATAAAGCCACCGCCATGCTCTAAAAAGATAAAAGTGAAGTACTAGAGCAAAACTGTCTAGCTCAAAAGATATAAGTGAAGCACTTAGAGTATTCTAATAAATTCTGAATCATATGTGTCTCTCCCAAAAGGTGTATACAGCAAGGATGATTGTGGTAAACTAAAAAGAAAATACTCATATCATACAAGACGCTCAAAGCAAAACACATATCATGTGGCGAATAAAAATATAGCTCCAAGTAAAGTTACCGATAGACGAAGACGAAAGAGGGGATGCCTTCCGGGGCATCCCCAAGCTTAGGCTTTTGGTTGTCCTTGAATTATCTTTGGGTGCAATGGGAATCCCCAAGCTTAGGCTCTTACTACCCCTTATTCCATAGTCCATCGAATCTTTATCCAAAACTTGAAAACTTCACAACACAAAACTCAACAGGAAATCTCATGAGCTCTGTTAGTGGAAGAAAGAAAAACCAGCACTTAACGTACTGTAATGAACTCATTCTTTATTTACATTGGTGTTAAACCTACTGTATTCCGACTTCTCTATGGTTCATACCCCCCCCCCCCCGCCCGATACTAGCCATAGATTCATCAAAATAAGTAAACAACACACGAAAAACAGAATCTGTCAACAACCGAATAGTCTGTAGCAATCTGTAACTTTCGAATACTTCTGGAACTCTAAAAATCCTACCAAAATAGAAAGTCATAGGGAATTTGTCTATTGATCTACTGCAAAAAGATTCAACTCAAAATCACGTTTCTCTGATTTATTACAATTATTCTCGTGCGTGCAAAAGTTTCTGTTTTTCAGCAAGAACAAATTAACTATCACCCAAGATGATCCTATAGGTTCTACTTGGCACAAACACTAATTAAAACATAAAACCACATCTAAACTGAGTCTAGAAGAATTATTTATTACTAAACAGAAGCAGAAAGCAAGGAACAAAAATGAAATTGGGTTGCCTCCCAACAAGCGCGATCGTTTAACGCCCCTAGCTAGCCATAAAAGCGAGAATAGATGTAAGTATTGCCAACTTTGGTATTCAACTCATAAGTGGCTCGCATAATAGATTCATAAGGTAATTTGATTTTATTTCTAGGAAAGTGTTCCATGCTTTTCCTTAATGTAAATTGGAATCTATTATTCCCTTCCTTCATATCAATAATTGCACCAATTGTTCTAAGGAAAGGTGTACCAAGAATAATAGGACATGAAAGATTGCAATCTATATCAAGAACGATAAAATCTACGGGCACATAATTCCTACTTGCAACAATAAGAACATCATTAATCCTTCCCATATGTTTCTTAATAGTGGAATCCGCAAAGTGCAAGTTTAAAGAGCAATCATCAAAATCACGAAAACCTGGCACATCACATAAAGTTTTTGGAATCGTGGAAACAGTAGCACCCAAATCACACAAAGCATAGCATTCATGATATTTAGTTTTAATTTTAATAGTAGGTTCCCACTCATCATAAAGTTTTCTAGGGATAGAAATTTCGAATTCAAGTTTTTTCCTCATAAGATTGCATGAAAGCATCAACGATATGTTTGGTAAAAGCTTTATTTTGACTATAAGCATGAGGAGAATTCAACATGGATTGCAACAAGGAAATACAATCTATTAAAGAACAATTATCATAATTAAATTCCTTGAAATCCATAATAGTGGGTTCATTGCTATGTAAAGTTTTGATCTCTCCAATCCCACTTTTACCAATTTTAGCATCAAGATCTAAAAACTCCGAATCATTAGGACGCCTTTTAACTAAAGTTGACTCATCTCCAGTCCCATCATTATCAAGATTCATATTGCAAAAAAAAGATTTAATAGGAGACACATCAATCGCTTTTAGATCTTCATTATTATTTTTTTCTAACCCTTCTTGTTTGGCGGCCATCTTATTAACTAAGGTGGCTTGCTTATCAGAAACTTGGGCAATTGATTTTTCAAGATGAGTAATCTGAGAATTCAAACCATAAAATTCCTTAGACATATCATCAAGCTCTTTATTCATGTATTCCATAAAGCTTTTTTGTTCTTTAAGCTCGTTTCTAAAGAAATTATTATGCCCAAATTGTAAAGTCATAAAGCTTCTAACACTGATTTCGATCTTTTCCAACCTTCTAAGATGAAGACCAGAGTTCTTAGGCAAAGCCATAAGGGCAAACAAGTCACACAAGAGGCAAGTGAAAAACAAAGGCGAATGGGAAAGAGAGGGCGAATAAAATAACAAGGGTGAAGTGGGGGAGAGGAAAATGAGAGGCAAATGGCAAATAATGTAATGCGAGGGAGATAAGTTTGTGATGGGTACTTGGTATGTCTTGACTTGAGACAAGACCTCCCTGGCAACAGCGCTAGAAATCCTTCTTGCTACCTCTTGAGCACTACGTTGGTTTTCCCTTGAAGAGGAAAGGGTGATGCAGCAAAGTAGCGTAAGTATTTCCCTCAGTTTTTGAGAACCAAGGTATCAATCCAGTAGGAGGCTACATGCAAGTCCCTCATACCTACAAAACCAAACAGGAACCTCACAACCAACGCGATAAAGGGGTTGTCAATCCCTTCACGGTAACTTGCGAAAGTGAGATTTGATAGAGATAATAAGATAGTATTTTGATGATATAGATTGGAAAGTAAAGATGCAAAATAAAGATAGATCAGAAACTTATATGATAAAAGATAGACCTGGGGGCCATAGGTTTCACTAGTGGCTTCTCTCAAGATAGCATAAGTATTACGGTGGGTGAACAAATTATTGTCGAGCAATTGATAGAAAAGTGCATAGTTATGAGAATTTCTAGGTAGGATCATGTATATAGGCATCACGTCCGTGACAAGTAGATCGAAATGATTCTGCATCTACTACTATTACTCCACACATCGACCAACTCCTGCCTACATCTAGAGTATTAAGTTAATGAAGAACAGAGTAACGCATTAAGAAAGATGACATGATGTAGAGGGATAAACTCAAGAAATATGATATAAACCCCATCTTTTTATCCTCGATGGCAACAATACAATCGTGCCTTGCTGCCCTAACATCACCGGGAAAGGACACCGCAAGGTTGAACCCAAAGCTAAGCACTTCTCCCATTGCAAGAAAGATCAATCTAGTAGGCCAAACCAAACTGATAATTCGAAGAGACTTGCAAAGATAACCAATCATACATAAAAGAATTCAGAGGAGATTCAAATATTTCTCATAGATAAACTTGATCATAAACCCACAATTCATTGGATCTCGACAAACACACCGCAAAAAGAGTTACATCGAATAGATCTCCAAGAAGATCGAGGAGAACTTTGTATTGAGATTCAAAGAGATAGAAGAAGCCATCTAGCTAATGGACCCGAAGGTTTGCGGTAAACTAATCACAACTCATCAGAGAGGCTATGGTGTTGATGTAGAAGCCCTCCATGGTAGATTCCCCCTACGGCAGAGCACCGACGAAGGATCCAAGATGGGATCTCGCAGATATAGAAGGTTGCGGAGGTGGAAATTGGGTTTCGTGGCGCTCCTGGATGTTTTCGGGGTACATAGATATATATAGGAGGAAGAAGTAGGTCGGTGGAGCCACGAGGGGCCCACGAGGGTGGGGGGCGCACCCACCGCCCTAGGGCGCACCTGGCAGCCTCGTGGCCGCCTCGTTTACTTCTTCACGTCCACTCCAAGTCTCCTGGTTTGCATTTGTTCCAAAAAGATCGTTCCCGAAGGTTTCATTCAGTTTGGACTCTGTTTGATATTCCTTTTCTTCAAAACACTGAAATAGGCAAAAAAAGCAATTCAGGCTGGGCCTCAGGTTAGTAGGTTAGTCCCAAAAATGATATAAAAGTGTAAACTAAAGCCCATAAACATCCAAAACGGGTAATATAATAGCATGGAACAACTAAAAATTATAGATACATTGGAGACGTATCAGGGCCGAGGCGGTGAAGCAAATCGCCCCGGTAGGGCCTTCCGGAACCAAGGAAAGCCCGCCAGGGGCCAAGAGAAAGAGGTTTGCAATGATGAGAGTAATGAAGGGGATGAAGAGGAAACCAGCGAGCAGGAATTCCAGAAGGCCACTGACGCCCTGTGTGTTGACGGGGGTGCATCTTTGCACTCCTCTCACCGCCAACTCAAACAATGGGCACGTGAGGTCAATGTCGTGGAGCTTGTCACAGAGTTTCGGAAGACGCTCAAATGTTCACGCACGCCCATCATCTTTGATAAAAGAAGACCATCCTGACCGCACTTCTGCGGTGGGGTGTTTGCCATTGTTGGTCTCTCCAATAATTCGCAACCTCAAGGTCACAAAGATGATGGTTGACGGCGGGGCTAGGTTGAATCTGATTTTCCCAAAGGTTATCAGCAAGCTTCAGATAGCAGAGGTAGAGCTCAAGGCCACTAGCACATTTCAAGGAGTTAATCCCGGCAGGAGTCGTACTAAGGGAAAGATCATGTTGTCAATGATGTTTGGAGGAGAGTTGAACTATAGGACCGAGCAGATTGTGTTTGATGTGATTGACCTCCCCCTGTTGTACAATGGGATCCTTGGATGCCCAGTCCTGGAAAAGTTCATGGCGGCATCCCACTATGCCTACAACACCTTTAAGATGGCAGGGCCAATGGGGGTCCTTTCCATTCTGTCAGATGAGAAAGACACAATCATTTGCGTAGATAAGATGTGCCGGGACGCAGTCGCTCCAGAGGCCGCCGAAGCTGCAGTGCCCGCCAAGGAAAGCAATGGAAAGAAGAAGGATATTAAGGAGACCGGCAAGGAATCCGAGAAGCGTGCCCCCACCGAGGGCACAGCACCCGTTGATGACGTGCCGAAGAGTTCCAACTACAAGAGATCCAAGGTTGTTGCACCTCATGTGAAGAAGGTCCCAACAGGGCTAGCTAGCGTTGATGGTACCTTTATGATCAGTGCCACCCTTGATGACAAATAGGAAAGCATGCTCGTTGCCTTCCTACAGATGCATATCGATGTGTTTGCCTCGCAACCATCTGATATCCCCAGTGTTCCCAGGGAGGCAATTGAGCACCACCTTGCTGTCTGCCCACGTGCCTGACCCGTCAAGTAGAAAGTCCGGAAGCAGGCCTTGGAACGGTAGGAATTCATTGTCGAGGAGATCAAGAAACTTGAAGTAGCTTGTTTTGTTAGAGGAGTATTGCACCCAACATGGTTAGCAAACCCAGTGGTTGTACACAAGGCCAACAGGAAGTGGAGGTTGTGCATAGATTTCACATACCTCAACAAGGCTTGCCCGAAGTATCCATTTCCCTTGCCGCGCATCGACCAGATTGTGATTCCACTTCAGGATGTGATTTGCTTTCTTCTCTAGATGCATACTCCGGATATCATCAGATCTTCATGTCAAGGAAGACAAAGAGAAGACATCCTTCATCACGCCATGCGGTATGTACTGCTTTGTGCGCATGCCTTTTGGGTAAAAAAGTGTTGGGTCTAGTTTTGCAAGGGCAGTCCAAATTGGTTTTGAACCACAGTTGCACAGAAATATTGAGGCTTATATGGATGATATTGTGGTCAAGACTGTCGGTGTCAAAACCGGCGGATCTCGGGTAGGGGGTCCCAAACTGCGCGTCTAAGGTTGATGGTAACAAGAGGCGGGGGACACGATGTTTACCCAGGTTTGGGCCCTCTCTATGGAGGTAATACCGTACTTCCTGCTTGATTGATCTTGATGAATACGAGTATTACAAGAGTTGATCTACCACGAGATCATAATGGCTAAAACCCTAGAAGTCTAGCCTATATGATTCTGATTGCCTCTACGGACTAAGCCCTCCGGTTTATATAGACACTGGAGGGGACTAGGGTTGTACAAAGTCGGTTACAGAGAAAGGAGTCTACATATCCGAACGACAAGCTTGCCATCCACGCAAAGGATAGTCGCATCCGAACACGGGAAGAAGTCTTCTATCTTGTATCTTCATAGCCCATCAGTCCGGCCCAAGTCACATAGGCTAGACGGCTGAGGACCCCTTAATCCAGGACTCCCTCAGTAGCCCCAGAACCAACCTTCAATGACGAGATGTCCGACACACAGATTGTATTCGGCATTGCAAGGTGGGTTCCTCCTCCGAATACTCCAAAGCATCCTTCAAATAAAAAAATGTATCCGGCTCTGCAAAAAAATACAACACACAACCGTAGAGAGTATAGTATTTCACGAGTCCAATCCATTGACAACTTTTTGTAGCGTGACATCATGTCGCCGCCCGACCATTATTAGAACCATTTTTAGCCTGCCGCTCCATGTTTCGAGATGCGGTTTCATTGGCATGTCTTGTCAAAGAAGAGATCGTGTCCCCTTACTGCGGGATTCTCATCAATACTGGCGTGGGTAACCCAACCGTGTCGCATGCACGGCCCTTGGGGAATAGGCGAGCTTTAAGGCGAGTGGGGAGGTGCTCCATATTCGTTGCCTTTATGAGGAGATAAGGATTTACCCCTTTCAACCACGCCTTCTCTTTCTCTGCCTCCCCCTTTCTCGAGCTCCAGCGCCCAATTTCTCATCCTTTCCGCCCAAGAAAGCACTCCAACCATGTCTGGATCCGGAGCGCAGGGCAAGTGTATGGCCTCCTCCATCAAGGTGAAGGACATTACCAAGCTCCGAGAGGCTGGGATTTCCTCTCCACCCGTTCGTCCGCGGACTCATGTTCTACTATAGACTGGATTTCCACAATCTGGCTCCAAATTCTTTCCTCAACATCTCGGCATTCATTGTCATGTGCGAGGCCTTCCTCCACATCCTGCCCCACTTTGGATTGTGGTTAAATATCTTCAATGTGAAGCCGAAGGTGGTGAGTGGTCAACACGCAGAGTGCGGAGGCGCCATGGTGAGCAAGATGCCCAACGCCACATGGCCAATAGGTACCTTCGTAGAGACCGTCAAAGGGTGGGAACAACAGTGGTTCTACGTCACAGAGCCGCGAGGCACCACCTGGCCGCGGCTCCCGAATTTCGGTCTGGTACCCTAATACGGCTCACCTCCTGGCCAGAGAAGGGCCTGGACTGGTCTTCGCCGGATGAGCTCACAGCGCTTAAGACACGCATTAGGAGCATGATAGACAAGAATATCAAGCTCGTCAATGTGATCTAGGTGATGCTTGTCCGCCGGATCCTTCCATGCCAAAGCCGGACTTGCCATTTGTGGGAGTTCAATCCTGCCAAGCACCAAACCTTGCTGCAGTTCTTCGGCACTATGCACGAAGACATCTGGAAGGTGCTTTTCAAGTCCAACAAGACGTGGCTAGATACAACCGAGGATCATGGGCATGACTTGGCCATCCCGCTAGTCCGGTAAGTTTTTTCATGTTTTCAAGGTGTATCCTTTACTTGCATACTCGAGGAAGACGCCTAAGCCTACCTACTGATTCTCTCAGGGTTGGACAAAGAAGGTGGAGCGGATTCACTGTCCGGCTTTGCTGCTCAAGACCCAGCAATTCCACTTCTGACGAAGATGCTGGTTCCATCGCCCTATCAAGCGCCGGAGAAGAAGGCCAAGAAGAAGGCCAAGGGGATCAGAGGTGGCCTCCGTCGCAAGGGTGCTTCGGACATGACGTCCGAAGACACCGAGACTCACTCCTCCCCCACCGAGGATGAAGAGGAGGAGGAAAGCAACTCTCCCCCTGAGGGGGGAAGGAAGAAGAGAGGGCCTCCACAAATCTGGAGGCAGAGGCGTCCAAGAGGGGAAAGGTTTCCTCGCAGATAACTCCGCGTGGGACGTCGACAGCAGTCCAGCGCGCCCTCGAGACAAGCCCCTGGCCGAATCGTGAGTACTCAAGAACTCGGACGCATTCATATATCCGGCCTCTCTACTGCATAGTCTTAACATGATGAATCATGCATTTGCAGTCCAGCTCAGTCCGACCTTGAGCGATCCTCATCTTCGGGGGATTCCCTAGACCCGAAGGCGATGGACAGCGGGTCCCTTCCGGCGGCCTCCTCTCCCAAGGCCATGGATGACACCGAGGTTTTGTCCCAAAGGATCCCAAGCCAGGGAGAGACTCAGGAGGTCGTCAGGGTGGCGGCGGAGGGTGAAACCTCAGCCGCCGGACACATGGGGGAGCAAATCCCCATGTATACTGACGATGGGGGCCATATCCAATTTGGCCCCTAGCCGAATACAATTTTGGAGACCTATATGGCTCTGGAATCAGGCAAGCAGCCTCTTTCGAAAGAAGGAGGTGCGCCTACTCCACCGATGACCTCTGTCCATCCAGAGGCACCGGATAATTTGCTGGAAGCGCTGCGAGGCGCTTCCATTGTTGAGGAACACCGTATCCTTATCGGTACGGTGGTTGAGAGGGTGCGGTCCGTTAAGAGCGGACTGACCGATGCCTGTACCAACCTTCTAACAGGTTTTGAGGTGAGCGACACAATTATATAAAAAGAATGTCACAGTATAGACAGTATCCCTTGATACTTTGTCCGGTGTTTGGAAACAAAAGCCGAACAGAGGATCAAATAATTTTTGTAGGAGACTAACCTGACATGTCTATGTGAATAAGCATGCGTCATTGCTGGCAGTGACCTCTCATGTTGCTGAGGTCTCTAGACTGAAGCAAAGTCTGGAGCGGACCGAGGAAGAGCTCGGTTGGGTGAAGAAATAGCTGGAAGACAATCAAGGTATACAATAACCTTGTCTATATTCAGGAAGGATGAATGATTTGTGCTGACTAAAGTGCCATGATATTTATTAGGAGCGGCGACCGAGGTGGATACCCTCAAGAAGGCGCTGGGCGAGGACGAGGAGAGAGCGGCCAAGGAACAAGCCGCCCATGAAAAGCATGAGGCCAGGGTTGGTGAGGTCCAGTAGGAGCTTCAGGACACCGTGAAGAAATGCGAGTCCTTGGAGCGCAACATTGCGGATCAAGAGTCCGAATTTGCCAAGGCCCACTAAAGCGCACATGATGCCCGGGTTGAAGCCCAGGGCGCCCTCCAAGATGTCCACGAGGCTAGAAAAATCACGGCGGGTAAGGCCTTTATTATGCAGAGCAAATATGTGAAGAAAAGGTTCCTCTTACTGAACCGGATTTGGAGTTCTCCAGGGGCGTTTGCAGATCTGCGCCGCAGCGTTTTAGACGCTATGGAGTTCTTCCGAGCCGAAGAGGGGAGCTCCACGGAGAAGCTATTTTGGTCGCAATACCTTGCGCCAGAACATCCGGTGCCCTTTAGAGATCAGCTAAAATAGCTGGTCGAACTTCATAGGGCGGCCGAACTAGCCATGAAGGATTTAGTAATCTGGCTATGGCCTGTCGAAGCCATAGCCAGCAGCTACTTCGGGCTCGTGAAGCGGCTGGTCAATGCCTGCCCTTGCTCGATGCCATCAAGCGGTCGGTCTGTATCGAAGGTGCGCGAATGGCCTTCGCCCGAGTCAAGATGCAGTGGGTGAAGATGGACGTCGTGAAGCTTGTGACCGAGGGACCGCCTGCGTGCAAGGAGCACCGCACGCCCAAGCGGTATTTTGATGATGTCCTCGAGGGATCCCGCATTGTCGAGGGGCCGTGTTCAAAAGACATTGTCTTTGAATGAAGTCATTCATATTGTCCCTTCCTGTATTATGAAACAGAGCCGTTATATAATATAATGCCTGTTATTTAAATTTTTACCTCCTATGCGACCGTTTTGTTAAATCTGAGACTTGGCCAGTCGTAGGCTTCAGCACCCACGTAGGAAGTACGGGGGTGTTCAGGATGAATCTAAACACTCATTACCCCAGAGGTTGGTCCTTATAGGAGGTGTTTAGCGCAACGAACCAGGCAATCGGACTATGTGGCTTTATCACCCTCACTTAGCCATAGGAGTTTGGCAAATATAAATGTAGGCGCATCCCCTAGTATTCGTAAGTCCGAACTTGGGGTGTTGTAAACACCTGATTGGATAAAAATATGATTCATCGCATAATGCGGAAAAAGTCGGAAAAGATTTGTAACCTCTCGAACAGCTGACTGGCTCATGCCACATCATGACTATCAGTTTTTGGCTTTCTCTACTGAGGTCCTAATCCGGATAAACCAGGACACAATCGCAGTAGTTCTCCCTTTACTAGCCTAGCCGATATAGAGGAACGTAAGGTAGTAAGAACAGGAGCGGGGCAACTCAACTATTGACCAAAGATATGATTCGGAACCGATGCATATAATGCTAAAGTTTGGGGTGCCGAACTATACTGTAAAAAAGTGTTCGGACTTTGTTGTCGTATTATGGGGTGTAATGAAGCCCCTGGTGAATTAAGGCATACCAGAGTGTACGGGTGCAATTGATAAGAATATCAAGAAAAAGAAAATGAAGTAATAGGCTAATGCCGCAGAAATTGGGCCGCTAACTATTTTCCATTATAGTTTGAATAATACGTCAAAACGTATTTGTACAAGTAGTGCGATAAGCAACGGGGCTATTTAACATGCCACGACCAAGGGAGAGCTGCGTGCGGGTCCTTAAATCAGGCATAACGATTGTTTAAAGAGACCACTTGGAAATTCCCTTATAGGTCAATGCTTCTTGCCATCTTGGTGTATTGTAGGATCGAAAGTATGTCTAGAGGGGGGGTGATTAGACTACTTGACCAAATAAAAACTTATCCTTTTCCCAGTTTTAGTCTTTGGCAGATTTTAGCTATCTTAGCACAAGTCAAGCAATCTTAACACAATTCAAGCAAGCATGCAAAGAGTATATGAGCAGCGGAAAGTAAAGCATGCAACTTGCAAGAATGTAAAGGGAAGGGTTTGGAAAATTCAAACACAATTTGGAGACACGGTGATTTTTGAGCCGTGGTACCGATAGGTGGTGCTATCGTACATCCACGTTGATGGAGACTTCAACCCACAAAGGGTAACGGTTGCGCGAGTCCACGGAGGGCTCCACCCACGAAGGGTCCATGAAGAAGCAACCTTGTCTATCCCACCATGGCAGTCGCCCACGAAGGACTTGCCTCACTAGCGGTAGATCTTCACGAAGTAGGCCATCTCCTTGCCCTTACAAACTCCTTGTTTCAACTCCACAGTCTTGTCGGAGGCTCCCAAGTGACACCTAGCCAATCTAGGAGGCACCACTCTCCAAGAAGTAACAAATGGTGTGTTGATGATGAACTCCTTGCTCTTGTGCTTCAAATGATAGTCTCCCCAACACTCAACTCTCTCTCACAGGATTTGGATTTGGTGGAAAGAAGATTTGAGTGGAAAGCAACTTGGGGAAGGCTAGAGATCAAGATTCATATGGTAGGAATGGAATATCTTGGCCTCAACACATGAGTAGGTGGTTCCTTCTCAGAAATAGCAAGTTGGAAGTGTAGGTTTGTTCTGATGGCTCTCTGCATGAATGAAGAGGAGGTGGAGGAGTATATATAGCCTCCACACAAAATCTAACCGTTACACACAACTTGCCAAACTCGGTGGGATCGGATTGGTAAACTCGGTCAGACCGATTCAGCAAATCTAGTGACCGTTAGGATTTTCGGTGGGACCGACATGCAACTCGGTAGGACCGATATGATTAGGGTTAGGGCATAACGCAATCTCGGTGGGACCGATTACACAAACTCGATGAGACCGATTTTGGTAATAGGCTAACGAGAGAGTTGGTCAGGTAAACATGGTGGGATCGATTTGCTCATTTCGGTGGGACTGAAATGTTACAAAAGGAAACAGGGAGTTTTCATTGCAATCTCGGTTGGACCGATCGCTCATCTCGGTGGTACCGAAACGTTGCGAAGGGAAACAGAGAGATTACAACCCCATCTTGGTGAGACCGAGATCCCTATCGGTGAGACAACTTTGCCTAGGGTTTGTGGCAGTAGCTATGACATCTGAACTCGGTGGCGCCGGGTAGAAAGAATCGGTGGGGCCGAGTTTGACAGTTGGTTTAGGTCATATGTGGATATGAGAAAGTAGTTGAGGGTTTTGGAGCATATCACTAAGCATTGTGGAGCAAGAAACTCATTAAGCAACACCTCATCCCTCCTTGATAGTATTGGTTTTCCTATGGACTCAATGTGATCTTGGATCACTAAAATATAAAATGAAGAGTCTTGAGCTTTTGAGCTTGAGCCAATCCTTTTCTCCTCAGCATTTTAGGGATCCACTTTTCTCATCCATGCCATGCCATTCATTGAGCTTTTCCAGAAATATTCATCTTGGAATGATGTTAGCTCAATGAGCTATATGTTGTTAGGAATTACCAAATCCACCTAGGGATAGTTGCACTTTCAATCTCCCCCTTTTTGGTAATTGATGACAACATATAGATCAAAGCTTTGACAAATGATAATAAGTGTGAAAAACATAGTCGCTTTGAGAAGTATGTGATAATCAAGAGTTCCCCTAAATTTGTGCATAGTTTAAGATTTGCTTTGGACTTCAAATCACAAGGAGTTAGGCTCATGGGTAACTCTTCCATGTGACATACATCTTGGTGGAGCGCTGAAAATGATAATAACTGAATACATGCACTCATCACCAAGCAAAGTGAATGATCATATAGAGATAAACGAGATAATGTCATCCAACAAGCATAAATGTAGCATATGATCAAACACATGATCATCAAGTATCACACAGACATAGACTATCTCAAACAAGCAAATAGAGTTCAACCACCAAAGCAAGAGAGAATAAAAAGCAACACTCTCTCTCGAAGCCTATGATCTATACATTTTTCTCCCCCTTTGGCAACAAGTTACCAAAAAGTTCATAGAAAATGCATAGCACTAGATAGACTCTCAGTCTTGATCTTCAGGTGGTGGTGTAGAGATGGCTCCTTGGACGAAGACTTCAGTAGATGTGGATGGAGCTGGAGGTGTGGGTGCTGAAGCTGGTTGCACTGGAGCTGTAGGAGCTGTAGCTGGTGCAGATGAAGTGGCTCTATTGTCTGTCAGTGGCACTGCAGCTGATCTCTGAGCTCTAGGCACTCTTGCAAATGCATCAGTGGTTGTCTTGCCCTTCCTCTCCTCCATGTCGTCCTGAAGGTCCTCAACAACAGACTGGATCTCAGTTACCTTCACATCCAAGTTATAGAACTTCTCCTCCATGATCCTCTCCAGGCTCTCCTGGTTTTGAGTCAAGGTGGCCAACCCTTTCTCAATCCTCAGAGTGGATGCAATCAAGTAGACTAGTTGATCTTGTTTTCTCTTCAGAAAGTACTGAGATGCCTCTTCCATTGTTGGCATTTTGGTAGCCTTCTCTGTCCTTGCCTTCTCCTTCTTGGCTTGAGCATGCACATAAGATGGCTCATCTTCATTCATAACCACTTGGTTATCCTCAAAGTCTAGATAGATAGCAAAATGTTCCTTCTCCAACAAGTATGTGCCTGTGCCCATCTTGGAGTTTATCAGCTCCTAGATCTGTGGGGCATACCCACAACTTCTTTTCTGGTCAGCTGCTGTCCTCTTGATAGTCTCAACAATGAGGCTCATGACCTTGAATTTCTGTGGCACATCAAATAGGTGTAGCAAGTTTATTGCATGGCTTCTGATCATGTTGTGGTCACCTGACTTGGGCAGGAGAGTGTGCCTGAGGATCCAGTTGATGGTTGGAAGTCCTAACAGAAGATAGTGTACAGATCCAAACTTATGTGTTTCAACAGCAGCATCTGGGATCTCTTTGTACATATGTGCCATAGTGTTGTGAACCATCTTCTTGGCATAAACATCCAAGTCATCTTCCTTATCCTTAGGTGCATTGATCAGATTTGCCCATTACTCAATAGTTGATTGGTACCTTGTACCTTCAGACATCCACACTATCCTGCCATCTAGATAGAAATGTGTCGTGGAGTAGAATTGCATAATGAGCTCATCATTACACTTTGTGAGCTTCTGCCCAACAAAGTCTGCAACTCCACAAGCACTGAAACTGTCATACACTCCAGGATAGTGTTCCTCATTTTCCTTCATGTAGGTCCAGTCCACCCACCTCATTTCACAAACTATAGGCTTCTTGTCCAACAATACTGTCTCATAGAAATCCTGCTGTTCCTTAGTATGGAACCTGTAGTCAACAGCGGTCCTTCTCCAGATAGCATAGGGATCAGACAACCTCCACTGTCTTAGTCATGCATCCTTCCTCAGCTTCGTGTTCTCAGCCACAGGATGAGCATCATTATGGTCTGGAATTTTTGGCTTCAACTTTCTCAGAACATGCTCTTCATCTTCTTCTTCTTCAGCAACAGTTTCAGGCACTAGGGCCTTGTTCTTCTCAGCAGCAGATATGTTTTTGGTATTCCTCTTTGGTGCAGTCTTTGGTTTGGAGGCAGCTTTGGGTGCTTCTTTGGGCTTTGATGATGCAGCCCCTGACCTAATAGCATCACCCATAAGCTTCTGAGCCTTGGGTGCTGGTGCATCAACCTCTTCTTCCTCTTCCTCTTCCATCATGGAAGGCTTTCCAATAACTCTGGCCATTGTCTTATTGACCCTTTCCTTCCTTTTCTTCCCTTCTGCAGCAGCCTCTTTTGGTTGAGATTCCAAAGGTACTTGAGTAGAGGCTCTGGCTTTAGACATGGGAGTTCTCTTTAAAGGCACTTTGATCTTCATTCCAGGCTTAATGGATGCAGCTGTGACATACTTATTTTTGAGCACTTTCTTCTTGGCAGTGGCCTCATCCTCTACTGCCACATAGTCTTCATCCTCAGATTCTGAGGTCTTCCTCTTTCTGGTTCTGGTGGAAGCCTTAGGTAAGTTGCTTGGGGTGCTCCTGCTGCCCTCATCAGAGGTACTAGAGGGACTAGTGCGCTCACTCATCTGAATCTGCTCCTCTTCCCTATTCTGGCTATCACTTTGATTAGACATGTTGCAAACACTGACTGCTGACCCTGTGAATAGATGTAGATGAGATAGAGTGGATGAGCATCACAAAATACAGAGGTTTTTGCAAAAGAATGATTAAAAACTTAGTTTTAGTTTTCCACAGAAAGCATTTTGGATCAACGTTTGCAAACTCGGTGATACCGAAGCAGCTTTTGGAACCTAAACTAGTGAACTCGGTCAGACCGAGTCACGGTTCGGTGGCACCGAGACTACTAGGGTTTCACAAAGTCCTGAACTCGGTCACACCAATTTGCAATTCTCGGTCAGACCGAGAATCACTTGTGGAATGGCCTTAGCCGAATCGGTGGAACCGAGTTCTGCAACTCGGTGGGTCCGAGATGGTTTCGGCGGAAACCTAACCCTAAATTTTCAATTCATTACTAAACTATGGATTGTTTTGACTGGATAGAGTAGTTTCAATCGTGGCAAGAATCATGATGAACACAATGTGCTAGGAATCGGACGGGGATAGCATTGTGATCGAGTCCATACCCTAGCTTGGCGATGAACTCGCTACGGCGGCAACAGCAGGAGTGAATTCGGTTGACGGCAGCGGAGACCAGCGACTGGAGGCAGCTGGCGACGAGGAGGACGATCCAGAGACCCTGGAGGCAGAGCGAGCTATGCGCGGGCGAAGGAGTTTGGAGAAAGTTTCCAAATTTTTGCCCGTGAGTATATATAGCCCGACCCTGTCGGTGTGACCGAGTGGAACAACTCGGTGGCACCGAGATGCATAACTATATCTGATTCTGAACTCGGTGTGACCGAAAAGTTCAAATCGGTTGCACTGAGATTGAAAACCTAGATCGACGTTGTGATCTCGGTATGACCGAAATGGAGGAATCGGTCAGACCGAAACGCACAAAGAAGTTTTGGAAGTTTAAGTCTATGACAAATCGGGGACTCGAGTGCTCCTCACACAGAGTGGTTCGAATCTGACGTGATCAAATTTTGTGATGTAGCATGAATAGAGTTTGAGATGAGAAAAGCATAGATAGCTAGAGAAGGTTCTTAGGCATTCTTGTTCATCCACTTGGCAAAAGAAAAAGAAACCAACCACTCAAAGCAACAAGTGGATGTAACGCCCTCGATGCGGCTATATCTCCCACGTGTCAAAGCACGACTTAGAGGCATAACCACATTGAAAGCAATGTCGCAAGTGAGGTAATCTTCACACAACCCATGTGATACATAAGGGAAAGAGATACATAGTTGGCTTACAATCGCCACTTCACACAATTACATGAATAAAGCATTACATCATCCAGATACAATCAAGGTCCGACTACGGTACAAAAATAAAAGAAGAACCCCAAATGCGACAAAGGTCCCCGATCGACCCCAACTGGGCTCCACTACTGATCAACTAGAACGAAACAACACAAAGGGCAAGATCTTCATCGAGCTCCTCGTTGAGCTTGGTTGCGTCACCTGCTCGGTAACATAGGCACCTGCAAACTGGTTTTGGAAGTGTCTGGTGAGCCACGAGGACTCAGCAATCCCATTACCATGGGTATCAAGACTAGCAAAGCTTAATGGGTAAGGAAGGGGTAAAGTGGTGAGGTTGCAGCAGCGGCTAAGCATGATATGGTGGCTAACATACGCAAATGAGAGCGAGAAGAGAAACAAAGGAACGCTCGTGAAGCTAGCAATGATTAAGAGGTGATCCTGAACACCTACTTACATCAAACATAACCCAGAAACCGTGTTCACTTCCCGGACTTCGCCGAGAAGAGACCATCACGGCTACACACTCAGTTGATGCATTTTAATTCGGATCTGGTGTCAAGTTATCTACAACCGGACATTAACAAATTCCCATCTGCCACATAACCGCGGCCACGGCTCTCGAAATTTTAAACCCTGCAGGGGTGTCCCAACTTAGCCCATGACAAGCTCTCGCGATCAACGAAGGAATAGACCTTCTCCCAGGAAGACCCGATCAGTCTCGGAATCCCGGTTTACAAGACATTTCAACAATGGTAAAACAAGACCAGCAAAGCCTCCCGCTGTGCCGACAAATCCCGATAGGTGCTGCACATGTCTCGTTCTCAGGGCACACCGGATGAGCCAGACGTCGGGTTGGCATAGACCCTGGTTGCCAGGGGCGCCGGACATCGCTTCGGTTCGGACCAGCACTTAGACAAGCACGGCCCGGGGCTAAAATAAAGATGACCCTCGGGTTGGCCGACCCAAGGAAAGGGATAGGTGGTGGTGAGGCAAATGGTAAAACCAAGGTTGGGCCTTCTTTGGACAAGTTTTATTCAAAGCGAACTGTCGGGGGTCCCATAAATCACTCGACCGCGTCGAACATAAAATCCGGGAACATAACACGGTATGGCGGAAACTAGGGCGGCAAGAGTGGAACAAAACACCAGGCATAAGGCCGAGCCTTCCACCCTTTACCAAGTGTATAGATGCATTAATAATATAAGAGATATTGTGATATCCCAACATAACCCTGTCCACCATGGAGAAATCTTCAACTTCACCTGCAACTAGCAACGCTATAAGAGGGGCTGAGCAAAGCGGTAACATATCCAAACAACGGTTTGCTAGGAAGGGTGTCAAAGGTTAGAGGTTCATGGCAATTTGGGAGGCTTGAAGAGCAAATGATAGGTAGCGCAGCATAGCGATAGAATGAAGAAACTAGCATAGCAATGATAGTAGTGAGATCCAGGGTAGCGGTCATCTTGCCTGAAATCCCGCTAGGAAGAAGAACGAGTCCATGAAGAAGACGAACGGATGAAGCCGAACCAACCGTAGACGAACGAATCCTCACGATCGCAACGAAACAGGAACTAACAAGAAGAAGCACACAACATGGTAAACACACCACACATGAACAAGGCATGGTGCACAACAAGCATGATGCATGACCAAGCTACATGAAGCTACTCATGGCAAGAGGTGATGCAAACAAGAACAACACATCAAAACAAGTTTAAATGAGGCCGGAAACAACATATAACAATTCCGGTAAGTCATCATATGCAAATTTCGAAATTGGTCCAGAACTGATTAAACATTATGTTCAAGTTGTTAAACAGCAAGTTAAAGAGCACCAAGAGGATCTACACGAAATTCTAGTCAAGTTACATATAAAGTTCATTAGATTCGGAGCTACGACCTACAAGATATGAGCAAAACAAGTTAAACATGGCATTGATGCAAAATGCACCCAAACATCAAGCAAACACCTCAAAACATGGATGCAACATGATAATATGAATCTACATGCAAAATCAAGCAAGTTTCATATAGAGCACACTCAAAATGGAGCAACGGTTCAACACATGCACTCTATACAAGTCATAACAACAATCTTTCCATAACAGCAACTAGGCATCTTACAAGCATCAAAACAACAATCTACAGCAATATAATAACAAAAGGCATGGTCATGAAGTACAGGTAAAGCATAACAAAACATGAACACTGAGCTATCTCCAGAAACAACTAGAACATGCTCAAAAAGACATGGAGATATTGCAAATAATAACAGTTTCAGACTTTAGCAGAAATAACATCAACTTGCAATGTTTAGAGCTATCAAACAACATGTTACAGGAACTTATCATGGCAAACAAAGGCATGGCATGAATCTACTAAATACATAGATCAAATGTCCCTTACTGACCATGAGCCAAAAGGGCACAGAAAGTATGATGGCACCCATGTAAACATGGCAAGTTAATATTATAGATTCAAACATGGCAGGAACAACAATAAGTAGGCATGTTCGTGAGCTTGAACCACTCACCACAGAGCAATACATGGCATGGCAAGGCAACCAACAGTAAGAAGGCATGTTTATGAAGCTAAGCATGGCAAGAGCAAGTTCATAGGATGCATGGATCACTAGGAGAACACATGGGAACTAGTGAACTTAATGTTAACAGGCTGACAACAACATTATCAAGCAACTTTGGAGCAAGATTACAACATGATACAACAGGTTATAATTGCAACCAAGGGCATGAATGGATAGAGCACGACATGTAGATCAAAACATGTTTATAGGACATCTCCAGATTATGCATGAAATGACTAGTAGAAGCATGTTAACATAGCAACAAAATATAACAGAATCTGCCTAGCAAAACAGTAACAACAAGTACCCTAATTAACAAGCTCGATACACTCAGCACACAACTCACAAAAATACATGGTTAACACCCCTGGAAAGATGGCATGGCATAGATCAACATTCATGTAGACATCAACCTCATAGGATGCACACATCAATCATGGCAAAAATGATAAATGAGCAAGTTATAACAGTTCAGCAGATTAACATCAACATGCACTTTTCCAACAGCATTTCGGGCATCAAGATGAGCTCAAATGAAAATGATGCAATGGAATGAAATGATCTACTTGTCGATTCGAACAATTTGACATATTACACACACGAAACGGAGCTACGGGTGCAGAGATGTGATGCAACGAACATGGCATGAAAATATTACAGAAATCCGGGGACTTAGAAGAATTTGGAGGTCAACCTCTAGCACAGATTTCAACGCACGCCGGAGAGCTCGCCGGAGATGCACGGGGAGGTCGGGGACGGCCGGATCTCGGGCTCCCTCGGCCGGATCGGGCCGGATCCGGCCGGATCCCGGCAGGGGCGGCGCGGTGGATGCGGAGGCGAGCCCCTCGGAGCTCGCGGAGCTTGGAGCGTGGCCGGGCGCGCATCGCGGGAGGCGCCGGGCGCCAGCGCCCATGGCGCGAGGCGGCGAGCGGATCGGGTCGGCGGCGGGTCGGGCGAGGCGCGGGCCTCGGGGCCCAGATCGGAGCCAGGCGGGCTGGCGTGGAGCCTCATGGCGGCGTGGGAGCTCTGGGCGGGGATCGTGGCACGACCAGATTGGAGGAGGGAGCGGGCGGGCGTGTCCGGCCGTCGGCGGACGTGTCCGGCCGTCGTGACGACGTGTCCGCCCGTCGGCGAGAGAGAGGGGAGTTGGTGGGTTTTGGGCCACTTTGGAAGGGTGTTGGGCTGCAACAAAGAGGCCTTCTGGTTACCGGTTAACCGTTGGAGTACCAAACGAGCTCCAAATGGCACGACACTTGACAAAGCGGTCTGCGGTGCTATACCAAGGCCGCTTGGCAAATCTCGAACCATTCCGAGAAAGTTTAACACCCGCTCAACAGAGAGAAGAAGGGGACGCCGGATGACATAGGAGTGCCGGATTGCAAAATGGACAACGGGGAAAAGGCTCGGATGCATGAGACGAACATGTATGCAAAATGAAATGCGCATGATGACATGATAAAATGCAACACGCAAGCAAATGACATGGCAACGACGGCAAATAACTGGCAGACACCTGGCGCATCGAATCCGGGGCGTTACAGTGGATGTCCTCGAATGAGTAAAATATGCAACCAACATGCTCACACAATAAAATGGCAAATGAAATATGTGGCAAAGCATGCACAACCAAATCTAGCATCTATCAAACAATTGGCAATGACTAGGTCATCTATATATGAGTATATTGACTTAGGAGTCAAATGAGAACATTTGATCATAGGTCATACTCATCGGTTAAGCTCAAGTGGGGTTACCACTTTTACATAATACATTGATGTGTTCACACCATCAGAGTTGCTTTGACTCAATTCTTAGAGTTAAGCTCCCCCTAGATGGGAGATCCCCCCTTAGAGGGATAAACTAACCTTGGGTTTTGTCGATGATGACTTCATGTAGATGTTGAAGATGTGGATGCTCAATGTTGATGTAGATCATTTGGAGCAATCCCTTGGAGTGAGTTGCACTTTCAATACCTACACGGGTTAGTCCCACAAGGAACAAACAAGGATATCCATAGACATAGAGTGATTCTCACACAAGATAATGTCTATGAGATCATTAGGTTACCTTGTCCCTTGTCTTACCAACAAGAGGGTTTGTGACTCCTTGAACTAGTGCAAGATGTGGAAGTTGATTGCACTTGTTGTTGCCAAAATGATATGAGTGAAATATGTTGGCGGAGTCACCCTCAAGAACTCTCTAGTTCTTCTTCTTGGGATCCACATCATCTTGATGGGAATCGTTGGAGTTGTAGTCATACTTGATGAAGTAGAACTTGACGTAGTCTTGGGAACCCACTTGACCAAGGCCTTAGGAGCTTCTTCAAATGCATCAATATCCTCTTGAAGCTTGTCCTTGCCTTTTTGCTTGTGGTCTTGTGGTGGAAGATCATCTTGAGCTTGTGTCCCCTTGAGGGAAGTGGGGTCATACTTCTCTTGTTGAGGAACAAACTTCGTCTTGGGGTATTGATCTTCTTCCCACTCAACTCCATTGGCATTGAACTTTCGTTCAAAACCAACATCTTGGTTCTTCCGGTGCCGTCCTTGCTTGCGTACAATTTCCTCAAATTACTTACTCCCGGCAAGGCTCTTGTAAACACCTTTCTCTATAATTCCCTTCAATAGGCTATTTTCTTGCTCAAGTGTAACTTGGCTAAGAGAATCATTAGTTGAATCAAGAGAACTACTAGAAGCAACAACATTGGATTTAGCATGATTGTTGTTACTACTAGAGGAAGAATCCTTCTTGTTCTTGTTAGTGGACTTGACTTGAGGCATGTAAGTAGATAAGAGTAAACGCTTGGCAATGTAAGAAAAACTTTTCTTACGGAGATCATCATTGATTGCCTTTAAGAACTCATGCTCTTGCTCAAGGTTGAGCTTTTCAAAGACTTCTCATGAGTCCTGAAAAGTTCTCGATGATCTTCTAAGATAGTTTCATGAGCTAACTTAAGAGTGTTTACTTCTTTAGTTAGAAGCTCAATCTTCTCCTTATCATTGTCATTCGTTTTATCTTGATTAGCATGATTAATTGATGTTTCATCATAGTAGGTGTCAACAAGTAAATCATCATCACCTAGCAAGTCATCTTCATCACTATTGAAAGCAACATAATTGGGGTGTGTTACCTTTGGGCCTTTAGCCATGAAGCATCTTCCAAGTCCTTCATTTGGTGAGTCAAATATGTCGTAGGAGTTGGTTGACACAAGTGCTAGACCAGCAACACCTTCATCTTGAGTATATTTGGAGTCAGAGTATAGCTTCTCTCGAAGTGATTGTCAGAGTCGGAGCCGGATACCCATTCACCAACATGAGCTTGATGTCTTCGTTTTGTGTAGCTCCTTGATGACTTGTCCTTCGTTTCCGAATCCTTGCTTCTTCGGGATGTTCTTTGTTCATAACAATCATCTCTACTCCTCCTCTCTCTTGGTGGTCATTCTTCTCTTCTACTTCTCCTCTTGGGTGATTCTTCTCTTCTTTTGAGGGTTGTCGTACACTCATTGGAATAGTGTTCGGGTCTCCCAAAATTGTAGCAATTGCGTTCTCGACTAGAAGATCTTTTGTCATTGTAGGACCTTGACTTGGAGCTTCTTTCTTTGCATCTACTCTTGTAGAACTTGTTGAAGTTCTTCACCATTAAGCTCAATTCTTCATTGAAGGTTTGTTTCTCACTTGATGATGTGGGGGCTTCACATGAGGCTTTGTAAGCACCACTTGACTTGTTGTGAAGTTCCTCCTTATCCTTGAGTGACATCTCATGAGCAACAATTCTTCCAATGACTTCCGTTGGCTTGAGATCTTTCTAATTTGGCATCATTTGGATCAATGTGCACACGGTATCATATTTTCGGTCCAAAGCTCTTAGGATCTTCTTGATGATGAATTTGTCGGTCATCTCTTCACTTCCTAAGCCCGCAATCTCAATTGTGATAAGAGCAAGCCTAGAGTACATTTCAGCGACACCTTCACCATCCTTCATTTTGAACTTGTCAAGTTGACTTTGGAGCACATCCAACTTGGATTCCTTGACAGAGTCGGTACCTTCATGCATATCAATCAAAGTGTCCCAAATTTCCTTTGCATTCTCAAGACGGCTGATTTTGTTGAATTCTTCATGGCACAATCCATTGAAGAGGATATCACAAGCTTGAGCATTGTATTGCAGCATCTTCAACTCTTCCGCACTAGCTTCGCGGTTTGGTTCTCTCCCATCAAAGAATTCACCTTGCAAGCCAATACACACAATAGCCCAAACGGCGGGGTTATGTCCAAGAATATGCATTTTCATCTTATGCTTCCAACTAGCAAAATTAGTACCATCAAAGTAAGGACCTCTATGTTGATAATTTCCCTCGCTAGACGCCATACTCTCCTAGGTTGTGAAACCAAGGCTATGACCACCAAAAGCTATGGAAATCAAAGCAAATGGAGACCAAAGCTCTGATACCACTTGTAGGATCGAAAGTACGTCTACAGGGGGGGTGATTAGACTACTTGTCCAAATAAAAACAAATCCTTTTCCCAATTTTAGTCTTTGGTAGATTTTAGCTATCTTAGCACAAGTCAAGCAATCTTAACACAATTCAAGCAAGCATGCAATGAGTATATGAGCAGCGGAAAGTAAAGCATGCAACTTGCAAGAATGTAAAGGAAAGGGTTTGGAGAATTCAAACGCAATTTGGAGACACGGTGATTTTTGAGTCGTGGTTCCGATAGGTGGTGCTATCTTACATCCACGTTGATGCAGACTTCAACCCACGAAGGGTAATGGTTGCGCGAGTCCACGGAGGGCGCCACCCACGAAGGGTCCCCAAAGAAGCAACCTTGTCTATCCCACCATGGCCGTCTCCCATGAAGGACTTGCCTCACTAGTGGTAGATCTTCACGAAGTAGGCGATCTCATTGCCCTTACAAACTCCTTGGTTCAACTCCAAAATCTTGTCGGAGGCTCCCAAGTGACACCTAGCCAATCTAGGAGACACCACTCTCCAAGAAGTAACAAATGGTGTGTTGATGATGAACTCCTTGCTCTTGTGCTTCAAATGATAGTCTCCCCAACACTCAACTCTCTCTCACAGGATTTGGATTTGGTGGAAAGAAGATTTGAGTGGAAAGCAACTTGGAGAAGGCTAGAGATCAAGATTCATATGATAGGAATGGAATATCTTGGCCTCAACACATGAGTAGGTGGTTCCTTCTCAGAAACAGCAAGTTGGAAGTGTAGGTTTGTTCTGATGGCTCTCTCCACGAATGAAGAGGAGGTGGAGGGGTATATATAGCCTCCACACAAAATCGAACCGTTACACACAATTTGCCAAACTCGGTGGGACCGAATTGGTAAACTCGGTCAGACCGATTCAACAAATCTAGTGACCGTTAGGATTTTCAGTGGGACCGACATGCAACTCGGTAGGACTGAATTGGTAAACTCGGTCAGACCGATTCAGCAAATCTAGTGACCATTAGGATTTTCAGTGGGACCGACATGCAACTCGGTAGGACCGATATGATTAGGGTTTGGGCATAATGTAATCTCGGTGAGACCGATTACACAAACTTAGTGAGACCGATTTTGGTAATAGGCTAACCAGAGAGTTGGTCAGGTAAACTCGGTGGGACCGATTCGCTCATTTTGGTGGGACCGAAATGTTACGAAAAGGAAACAGGAAGTTTTCATTGCAATCTCGGTGGGACCGATCGCTGTTCTCGGTGGTACCGAAACGTTACGAACGGAAACAGAGAAATTACAACCCCATCTCAGTGAGACCGAGATCCCTATCGGTGAGACTAATTTGCCTAGGGTTTGTGGCAGTGGCTATGACATCTGAACTCGGTGGCACCGGGTAGAAAGAATCGGTGGGGTCGAGTTTGACTATTGGTTAGGTCATATGTGGATATGAGAAAGTAGTTGAGGGTTTTGGAGCATATCACTTAGCACTATAGAGCAAGAAACTCATTAAGCAACACCTCATCCCTCCTTGATAGTATTGGCTTTTCCTATGGACTCAATGTGATCTTGGATCACTAAAATATAAAATGTAGAGTCTTGAGGTTTTGAGCTTGAGCCAATCCTTTTCTCCCTAGCATTTTGAGGGATCCACTTTTCTCATCCATGTCATGCCATTCATTGAGCTTTTTCTAAAATATTCATCTTGGAATGATGTTAGCTCAATGAGCTATATGTTGTTAGGAATTACCAAAACCACCTAGGGATAGTTGCACTTTCATGTATCCGTCCTTTGATAGGTCCGATAGTCAGTCCACTAGGAAAGGCCCGGAAAAAAAGAAACCTAAAAAGGAAAAGAAAAAGTGAAAGTATGTTGGTCTAGGGGAGGTTGAGCCGTGGAATGGACCACGATCTAGTTGTGCCTCAGTCTATGCCCATGGTATTTTGAGTGCGTAGTTATGTACGCGCGGTATGAATGCCGCCGTTTGATCGGGACTGGGACGGAGGCCAAATTGCTAATCAAACTCTTGACGAGCTGGACTGTCCTGCTGCAGAGTAGTTCGGACTCGTTTGACAGTGTCTAGGAGCTTGGCCGCGAATTAAGGTTCTGCCAGAAAAGGCTGCTCTGTGCTTCTGCTATGAGGGCACCGGTGTGCTCCTTGGTACGGAGGGAGCATTCCGTGTTTCCATTGACTATTATGACACCGCATGGTCCGGGCATCTTGAGCTTGAGATAAGCGTAGTGTGGCACCGCATTGAATCGAGCGAATGCGGTTCGTATGAGCAGTGCAAGATAGCCACTGCGGAAGAGGATGATATCGTAGATCAACTCTTTGCTTCGGAAGTTGTCCGGGGATCCGAAGACCACCTCCAGTGTGATTGAGCCCGTACAGCGGGCCTCTACACCTGGTATGACTCCTTTAAATGTGGTTTTTGTGGGTTTGATCTTTGAGGGATCAATACCCATTTTGCACACTGTATCCTAATAGAGCAGGTTTAGGCTGCTGCCACCGTCCATGAGCACTCGCGTAAGATGGAATCCATCAAAGATTGGGTCGAGGATCAGTGTGGCTGAACCGCCATGACTGATACTGGTCAGATGGTCCCTGCGATCGAAGATGATTGGACACGACAACCATGGGTTGAACTTTGGGGCGACTGGCTCCATCGCGTAGACGTCCCTGAGTGCGCGCTTGCCCTCCCTCTTGGGGATATGAGTAGCGTATATCATGTTCACCGTTTTAACTTGGGGGAACTTCTTCTGTCCCCCTGTGTTCGCTGGCCGGGGCTCCTCGTCATCGCCCTCACTTGGCGTCCCCTTCTCCTTGTTCTCGGCATTTAACTTGCCGGCCTGTTTAAAAACCCAGCAGTCTCTGTTGGTATGATTGGCTGGTTTATCAGGAGTGTCATGGATTTGACATGGACGATCGAGTATCCAGTCCAAGGTGGACGAGCCCGGATTGTTTCTTTTATATGGCTTCTTCCGCTGACCGGACTTAGAACCACTGAATCCGGCGTTGACCACCGTGTCCTCGGTGTTGTCACTGTTGCTTCGGCGCTTGTGTCTGTTGCATCGGGGCTTGTCGTTGCTATTTTGGCTTCAGAAGTGCCAGGTTCGCTTGTATTGTTATTGCTACGGGCTACCCAGCTATCCTCGCCCGCGCAGAAGCAGGTCATAAGCATCGTGAGGGCTGCCATAGACTTTGGCTTTTCTTGGCCGAGGTGTCGGGCGAGCCATTCGTCACAGATGCTATGTTTAAAGGCCGCTAGGGCTTCGACATCCGGACAATCGACGATCTTGTTCTTTTTAGTTAAGAATCTAGTCCAGAATTTCCTAGCTAACTCTTCGGGCTCTTGAATTATGTGACTTAAGTCGTCGGCATTCGGAGGTCGGATGTAACGCCCCGGATTCGATGCGCCAGGCGTCTGCCAGTTATTCTCCGTCGTTGCCTGCCATTTGCTTGCGTGTTGCATTTCACCATGTCATCATGTGCATCTCATTTTGCATACATGTTCATCTCATGCATCCGAGCCTTTTACCCGTTGTCCGTTTTGCAATCCGGCGCTCCTATGTCCTCCGGCGTCTCCCTCTTCTCTCTTCTCTTGTGCGGGTATTAAACCTTCTCGGAATGGCCCGAGGTTTGCCAAGTGGCCTCGGTATGGCACCGATAGACCGCCTGTCAAGTTTCGTGCCATTTGGAGGTCGTTTTGTACCCCAATGGTTAACAGGTAACCGTAAAGCCTTCTTTTGTTGCAGCCCAACACCCCTTCCAAAGTGGCCCAAAACCCACCAAACTCCCCTCCATGCTCTCGGTCGTTCGATCACGATCGCGTGGCCGAAAACCGCACCTCATTTGGACTCTCCTAGCTCCCTCTACCTATAAATAGGCCCTCCCCTTCCAAATTTCGGATCATTTCCCCCCGAAACCCTAGTTTTTCCCTCTCCGCCGCCGGACGCATCCGCCCCGGCCGGACACGTCCACCGGCCGCGTCACTCCGACCAATGGCGGCCTGCCACGTCACCCGCGCCGCCGCCCCAGCCTATCGCCTCCTGCCACGTGCCCTCCGCCGCCGCCCACGCCGCCCGCCCATGAGCCCACATCAGGGCGAGCCAGCCCGTCTGCGCCGCCGCGCCGAAGCGCTTGCTCCCCGCCGTCTCGCGCCTCCCTCGTCGGGATCGGGCAGGGCCGATCTTCCTCGCCGCCGCGTTGGCCGGCAGGCCACCGGAGCGCTCCATCGTCTCGCCGCCCTTGCCGCCCCAGGCCAGTGCCGCCCTGCTCCCTCCTTCTCCTTCCTCCCCGTCTCGCCTTCCCTCTCTCACCGCGGCCATGGCTGCTGGTCTTCTCGCAGGGAACCGCCGCCGTCGTCGCGCTAGGCGCCATCGCCGCTGGCCGCCGCTGCCCAGGAACTTCTCCGTCCTCCGGCGCCGTTCCCGTTGCCGATCTACCCGTTTCCGGTGCCGCCCGCGCGTCCCCGGCCTTCGCAGCCCTTGTCGGAGATCCACCGCCGCGGTGCGCCGTCCTCGTCGGGAGGACGCTGATGACCCCGCGTGGGCCGGCCTCATCCTGGCCCATCGCCGGCCCTCCTCCTGCTGGCCTGCTCCAGTCCGCCTTGCCCCTCCTCTGCAAACGGGCCGTTGCCCAGGGGTGAGCAGCCCCCAACAGCCCTACATTACATTTGGGCGATTTGGCCCATGCATGTTTTTTTTCAGATCTGCGATTTTAACATTATCCGGTGAATTACTGTTTTACAGAAAAACCCTTCATGATCATGCATTTAATAACTCACAAATGGTGCGTTTGTTTAAAATGATTTATATATGTTAAATGCTCAGAAAGTTGTGTGGATTAATAATATGCCACTTTCATCCATGTTTAAAATGTTTAAAATGTTGTTTGATTAAATTTTCTTAAATGCCATGCTAAAATGATTTAATTCATAACTAATTAACCGTAACTCAGAATTTAATAAACTTTATATGTAAATGGGGTGGAAAAATGCCTAGATTAACATGGTACACCTTATTTTCCTGTTAAACAACATTAAATTTGTGTTTAGGGCAGAACAGTACCGAATCTAAAATATGCACATGGGGATTTTCCGGAATTGTTATTTGTTGTTCCGGCCTCATTTAAACTTGCCTAGTTAGGTAGTTTCATTATGCTCCACCCCTTGACATGTTTAACAACATTTAACATTGTTGTGTACCTAAACTAGAGCAAACTAAATACTTGAATGTGGTGTTCCGTCAATATGCAACTCGTTGCATATTGAGCTCCACTTAATTTGTAGTGTTGTTTGTTGCACTTTGCCATGCCATGCCATGCCTCATTAAACCGGACATGCATCATACTTGATTGTGCATCATGCCTTGCCTATGTGATGGTTGTTTACTATGTTGTTTGCTTCTTTCCGGTTTGCTTCTCTCGTTAGCTTTGGTTTCGTTCCGGAGTTGTGAGGATTCATTCGACTACGTCCGTTTGTCTTCTTCATGGACTCGTTCTTCTTCCTAGCGGGATCTCAGGCAAGATGACCATACCCTCGAAATCACTTCTATCTTTGCTTGCTAGATGCTCGCTCTTTTGCTATGCCAATGCTATTATGCCTACCATTTGCTTGTCAGCCTCCCATATTGCCATGAACCTCTAACCTTTGGCACCATTCCTAGCAAACCGTTGTTTGGCTATGTTCCCACTTTTGCTCAGCCCCTCTTATAGCGTTGCTAGCTGCAAGTGAAGTTGAAGATTTCTCCATGGTGGACAGGGTTTATGTTGGGATATCACAATATCTCTTATATTATTAATGCATCTATATACTTGGTAAAGGGTGGAAGGCTCGGCCTTATGCCTGGTGTTTTGTTCCACTCTTGCCGCCCTAGTTTCCGTCATACCGGTGTTATGTTCCCAGATTTTGCGTTCCTTACGCGGTCGGGTGATTTATGGGACCCCCTTGACAGTTCGCTTTGAATAAAACTTGTCCAGCAAGGCCCAACATTGCCTTTTACCATTTGCATCACCACCACCTATTTTTCCCTTGGGAGTAATTAACCCAAGGGTCATCTTTATTCAGCCCCCCCGGGCCAATGCTTGTCTAAGTGTTGGTCCAAACTAGAGCCCTTTTCAGCGCCCCCTCAGGGAAACTTGAGGTCTGGTTTTAGTTGTATGGATTGCTCATCCGGTCGTGGCCTGAGACGACATACGCGCGGCTACTATCAGGATGTCGGCACGATGGGAGGTCTTGCTGGTCTTGTTTTACAATTGTCAAAATGTCTTGATGTACCGGGATACCGAGTCTGATCAGAGTGTCTCGGGTGAAGGTCTATTCCTTCGATGATCGCGAGAGCTTGTCATGGGCTAAGTTGGGACACCCCTGCAAGGTTTAAACTTTCGAGAGCCGTGCCCGCGGTTATGTGGCAGATGGGAATTTGTTATTGTCCGGTTGTAGATAACTTGACACTAGATCCGAATTAAAACGCATCAACCGTGTGTGTAGCCGTGATGGTCTCTTCTCGGCGGAGTCCGGGAAGTGAACACGGCTTCTGTGTTATGTTTGACGCAAGTTGGTGTTCAGGATCACCTCTTGATCATTGCTAGCTTCACGACCGTTCCGCTTGTTTCTCTTCTCGCTCTCATTTGCGTATGTTAGCCACCATACTTTGCTTAGTCGCTGCTGCAACCTCACCACTTTACCCCTTCCTTTCCCATTAAGCTTTGCTAGTCTTGATACCCATGGTAATGGGATTCTTTGAGTCCTCGTGGCTCACGGATACTTCAAAAAAAGTTTGCGGTGCCTATGTTACGAAAGCGGTGGCGCAACCAAGCTCAAGGAGGAGATCGATGAAGATCTTGCCCTTTGTGTTGTTCCGTTCTAGTTGTTCAGTAGTGGAGCCCAGTTGGGGTCGATCGGGGACCTTTGTCGCATTTGGGGTTCTTCTTTTATTTTGGTTCCGTAGTCGGACCCTGATTGTATCTGTATGATGTAATGCTTTATTCATGTCATTGTGTGAAGTGGCGATTGTAAGCCAACTATGTATCTTTTTCCCTTATGTATTACATGGGTTGTGTGAAGATTACCTCACTTGCGACATTGCTTTCAATGCAGTTATGCCTCTAAGTCGTGCTTCGACACGTGGGAGATATAGCCGCATCGAGGGCGTTACATCGGACATATGTACCCTGGAAGGGCGTTACATCGGACATATGTACCCTGGAAGTTGTCGAGTAAGGCGTCTTCCAAGTCTTCCCAGCTGCCAATTGAGTTTTCGGGCAAACTATTCAACTAGTGCCGAGAAGGTCCCTTGAGTTTTAGTGGGAGGTATTTGATGGCATGAAGATCATCACCGCGGGCCATGTGAATATGGAGGATAAAATCCTCAATCCATGCTGCGGGGTCTGTGGTCCCATCATATGATTCGATGTTCACGGGTTTAAACCCTTCCGGAAATTCATGTTCCATTACTTCATCAGTGAAGCAGAGGGGGTGTGCGGCGCCTCTATATCGGGCCAGGTCGCGATGTAGCTCGGGTGTAGTTCGTCTGTGATTTTCAGCCCAGGCATGGCTATTTTTGTCACGTCTGGCCGGATGGCCATCTCGCGCATCGAGGCACGCCCCCGTGATCCATAGATCGACCTGGTCTGACATATTCTGTTTTCCAGGTCATGCCGCAGGTCATATGTGTATCCCCGAGCTGTTGTGTCTTTGTTTTTACGGCGAGGTAGTGCGGGCTGGTGTGCGGTTTGAGCTGCCGCCTTGTCCCATCCACGTGGTGGTCGGTCAGCCGCATTATGCACTGGTAGGACCGGCTCCATCGCCTCGTCATCGAATTAGGGTAACAATTTGCGTTTCAGGTAACTTTTCGTTGGACGCTCGAGGCCGTATTCCTCGGCTGCCAGGGCATTAGTCCATCTGTCATTGAGTAGATCTTGATCAGCTTGAAGCTGCTGCTAATTTTTTCAGGCTCCTTTCAGTGGCTATGAGCCGGAGCTTAAAGCGCTCCTGATCGACGGGCTCCTCAGGCACGATAAAGTCTTCTTCGCCGAGGCTCGCCTCATCCTCGGAGAGCGGAAGGTAGTTACTGTCCTCCGAGTCTTCGTTTATGGCCTGTTCATCAGGGCTAACTCGCCCATCTTCCCGTTCGTCCTATTCGAAGGTTGGCTCAACAGGGTCTTCGTTGTCTTCGGCATTGTCCAGAGTATTATTTTCTCCTGTGCCGGTATTGCTGTTTTTTCCATGGCGTGGTTTAGGGCGGCGCTGATGTCGGCGCTTTGGCTGTATCTTAGGAGGCTTATCACTACTAGGAAAAACCCGGGTAGTAGTGCGGGTTTTGAGTCTAGCAGCAGCGCGGGTGGCCGCGTTACTAATAAGGCGCTACAATTAACTTATAGTAGTAGCGCGGCCAGTAACCGCGCTACTACTGTTGATGATATCACCAAAGCTTTTTATGAACGCGCTACTATTACCTAGCTATAGCGATTTCGCAGTCCCTCGCTATTGCTATATCTTTCATCATTTTCCCCCGTACGCCTCTCCCTTGCAGTTACCCTTTTAGATACTAGATACTAGGTACTACTAGTGAATATCAAATTCATAAACCATTACTGGGTAGTACTCCCTTTGTTCCAAATTACTCGTCGTGGTTTTAGTTCAAACCACGACGAGTAATTTGGAACGAAGGGAGTACTAGATAACAATTTCATGCATAGTCAACATGCATCCTCAAGCAGTATAAGGTCATATCAACGGTGATCATCATAAGTAGTTCTAGATGATATCGACGACGATCATCATATGTAGTTCTAGATGATATAGCCACACACACACATGTAGTTCTAGATGATATAGACACACACACATATGTAGTTCTAGATGATATCGAAGACAATCATATTCCTCAAGCCTGGGCGGTTGGTGTTCCTGATAGTAATTAGGATGGCCTGTCCAACACGAAGATTCTTGCCATCGAGGAATTTCTTCCACCCAACCGAGTTTAAGTGTGTGCGACCGTCCGTGTCCACGCAGTAAGTACAGGTTGTAATGGAGCCCCTTGTGGTAAGGCGTAGTCCAGCTGAGCCTTCTTCATCAGGCTCGATACCATAACTCACAGATATGCTCTTTGCCAATTTCTGAATAAGAAAAACATATCAATTAATAAATAGCCTTGCAAATAAGTACATATGGATTATCTACACTATTAATAGTTTCCTTAGATTCTACACTAATAAGCATGTGATCGAACTCTACACTAAAACATATCATCGACTAGATTCCACACAACATACCATTTGGACTGTACACTAAGTATTTCATCGGATAATTTGCATTTGTAAGTATAACATACCATATCATGTCGATCAACCATGGTATTTGTCAGGCGGGTAACGAATGGCACCCCGACAAAGTCAGCACGTGGCGGAATTATGTCCCACAGGTTGGACACCTCCTCCTCGCTCAGCCTTCTTCTTTGAGCTACGATGGCTTCATGAAGTGTGTCCTCATCATCTTCATCGAGTGGGTCCTCATTATCTTCATGATCTTCATCATCTTCGTCATCTTCATCATCATCCACCAGGTTGAGATAAATGACAACCAGCTTGAGTCTTTCTACTCTGAAGGAGAAGCTGATCAACTCACCACCAGTAAGACACATGCGAGTGACGAAACGGGCCCATCCATCTCCTCCAATCTACAACATATTGCGTCCTTTTCTCAACCTCCATAGTGTACGTCAACCAGGAGCCTCAAATGTCATAGTGTCTCCTGTCAGCTTGTTGAATTTCAACCTCACAATGCATGGGATGATCTATGTAAAATAAGCAAAATGACACAATGCAGTAATGCCAACACTAAAAATAAAATAGTTATTACATTTCATCTAATTTCTTACTGCCGCATGACGAAAACTCGGCTGGAAGTAGATGCTTAACAACTTGCCGGTTGCAAGGCTCTTTGGCGCACCTTGACTTACACAATCGACATAGTCTTTGGTGATGGTGGCACCATTTTCCCTAAAGCAATATGAGCAAAGGATTAACGATCCACTTCACAGGAAAGAAAAACAGTAGCATGTGATATTTTTGGTTCTTTTGCGAAAAGCAATTTGATGGACAATTATAATCCTAAGATCTAGTAACATATTAGATGACAAGGTATCTCCTACATTTTGCCAAAAAGTAACTTATTAAAAAAACAAAGGCAACTACGTACCTATCCATGTACAGAAAAAATAACAATAAAATGGTGCATACTAAATCAACTAAATGAACTAGCCTACTAAATCAACTAAATCAAAATGTTCTAAATCAACTAAATGAACTAGCCTACTAAATCAACTAAATCAAAATGTTTTAAATCAACTAAATGAACTAGCCTACTAAATCAACTAAATCAAAATGTTCTAAATCAACTAAATCAACTAGCCTACTAAATCAACTAAATCAAAATGTTCTAAATCAACTAAATCAACTAGCCTACTAAATCAACTAAATCATATCAACTAAATCAAAATGTTGCATATGAACTAGCCTACTAAATCAAAATGTAGCAGGCAGGAGGGAGAAGGCGGGGCGACTCTTGGAGGGAGAAGAGAGTGGGACGGAGGAGGAAGGCGGAGCGAGGAGGGGCCGGCGGGCGGCTAGTGGAGGGAGGACGGAGGAGGAAGGCGGAGTAAGGGGGGGCCGGCCAGCGGCGAGTGGAGAGGGAGGACGGAGGAGGAGGCCGGTACCGAGTCCAGCAAGGAGGAGGAGGTGACGGCGGCGCAGAGGGAGGAGGGGCGACGGGGGAGGACCAGTGCGGGGGATTGAGAGGGGATCCAGTGAGTGTGTGAGTGTGAGTGGATCGGATAGAGGAGATGGGGGATGGGAGATGGAATGGCTTAGCAGTAGCGCGCTATAGAGAAAGACGCTACCGCTAAGCTACCTACCAGCAGCGCCTTTCACAAAAAAGCGCTACTGCTATGTGTCAGCATGTAAAAATAGACTTAGTTCAATGTATAAAAAATACATTGATCATTAACGATCTTTTTGTGTACAATCTGATTTGTAAATATGAGTCCTGACCGGTTTAGGAATAGGTGAAGACTCATATTGCAGCCACAAATTCTACACATAGATTTCAATGAAGACCAAGTGCTTGTCAAAGTTTGAGAAGTAACATATTTAAGGTGGTAGAAACTCTCTTCACGGAGGGAGGTGGGACTAAATTTTTGTAGTAAACTTAGCAGTAGCGCTTATTGGCGAAATGCGCTGCTACTATGCTACGTAGCAGTAGAGCCCGTCGTTATAACGCGTTGCTGCTATAAATAGCCTCGCGGCGGTCTCATGGGAATTATAGCAGTAGCGTGTCTTTGAGCGGGCGCGCTACTGCTATATTTATTTCAGCAGCGAGTTATTCTTGAGCTCGCTACTGCTAATTAGCAACAGCGCCTTATTTTAAAGCGCGCTGCTGATATGATTCTGTGTATAGGCTTTTCCCTAGTAGTGTATCCTCGACTGGATCCTTTTCATTGTCGTCGTTGTTCTCTTTGGGTGTATCCACCATGTATACATCATACGAGGAGGTGGCTGTCCATCGCCCTGTAAGCGGTGGTTTTTGTGCCTGGTCCTCTCCGGCATCGTCGTCCACACCGTCGATGTCTTCGGAGCCGTAATCGAGCATGTCGGTTAAGTCTTCGACGGTGGCTATGAAGTGGGTGGAGGGTGGGAAGAGGAATTCTCTGCCATCAACTTCCAATCCAAACCGGATATAGTTCGGCTGGGAGTCCCCTGATAAGGAGAGGGTTTTTAGTGAGTTTAGCACATCAATTATAGGTGAGTGCCGGAAGATGTTCGTGGAGCTGAATTCAATGATCGGCGCCTGATCAGATTCGATGGGCGCGGATGCGCGCGGTTCGGAACCTATGGTCGGATCTATGTGTGGTTCTAACGCCACTGAGTCTGCGGCTTTCACAGCGGGGTTGAGCTTCCCGTCCTCGGATGGCGTAGTCTGCTCCGGATCTAGGGCCAGAGCAGTTACAGGTGCTATCTCCTAGGCACAGTCCAATGGCAGATTTAGGTCATGTTCATCGTGGTGGTAGGGAGCGGCTGTCATGGGCTTGAATCAAGTCTCCGCGGATATCAGCAACGTAATTCAAGCTTCCAAACCTGACCTGATGGCCAGGGGCGTAGCTGTCAATCTTCTCTATATGGCCAAGCGAATTGGCCCACAGTGCGAAGCCGCCGAATACGAAGCTCTGTCCCGGGAGGAAAACCTTCCCCTGGACTGCATTGTCGTAGATGATTGACGGTGCCATCAAAGCTTTTGGTGATGACGCAGCAGAACTCTCAATGAAAGAACCAATGTCGGTGTAAAACCAGCGGACCTCGGGTAGGGGGTCCCGAACTGTGCGTCCAAGGTTGATGGTAACAGGAGACGGGGACACGATGTTTACCTAGATTCGAGCCCTCTCTTTGGATGTAATACCCTACTTCCTGCTTGATTGATCTTGATGAATATGAGTATTACAAGAGTTGATCTACCACAAGATCGTAATGGCTTAAACCCCAGAAGTCTAGCCTGTATGATGATGATTGCCTCTACGGACTAAGCACTTCGGTTTATATAGAAACCGAAGGGGACTAGCATTGTACAAAGTCGGTTACAGAGAAAGGAATCTACATATCCGAACGCCAAGCTTGCCATCCACGCAAAGGAGAGTCCCATCCAAACACGGGAAGAAGTCTTCTGTCTTGTATCTTCATAGCCCATCAGTCCGACCCACGTCACATAGGCCGGACGGCCAAGGACCCCTTAATCCAGGACTCCCTCAAAGACCAAGGAAAAATCAACCCTCATCCACGATTGGAAGAGACATTTGCTAATCTGCGCAATATCAACTTGAAGCTAAACCCGGAGAAGTGTGTGTTTGGCATTCCCTCCGACAAGCTTCTTGTTTTCTTTGTGTCCCATCGCGGGATCGAGGATGATCTAGATAAGAGCAAGTCTATAGAGCAGATCCAGGCACCTAGGACCGTTAAAGATGTGAGGCGTTTAATAGGGTGTGTTGCCGCGCTTAGCAGATTCATTTCCAAGTTTGCCGAGCACGCCCTGCCGTTCTTCAAAATTTTGAAAAAGGCAAGACCCATGAAGTGGACCCTAGAGGCAGATGCAGCATTGCAGGAGATGAACACCTACTTGTCCTTTTTGCCCACTTTGGTAGCCCCTAAACTACAAGAGCCATTGCTGCTATACTTGGCGGAACCAATCAAGTGGTTAGTGTAGCCCTAGTGGCACAGCGGGACATAGAGGAAACACAGGATAAGCGAAGCCCGGCAGGACCGGATGAGGATCAGGATAGATAGGAGCACGACAGCAGGGCGACCGCAAGGACGTGACAAGGAAGAAAGTGGTGCAGCGCCTAGTATACTTCGTCAGATCCTTTCTACAGGGGTCTATATTAAGGTACACTGGCGTGCAAAATTGATCTTTGGCCTCATCATGGCCTCAAGAAAATTGCGCCACTACTTCCAAGCCCATGAGATTACGGTTGTCACCACCTTTCTATTGCAAAGGATACTCCGGAACCCTGAGGCTACCAGCAGAATAGTGGAGTGGTCTTTGGAGTTATCCAACTTTGGCCTGAAGTTTAAGAGAACCTCAACAATCTAGAGCAGGGCATTGGCAGTGTTTATTGCAGAATGGATGCCAACCCCTGATGAAGAAGTGATGGAAATAGTTATTCCAGGCAAGGAAGCGCCCCAAGAATAGATCATGTATTTTGATGGTGCTTTCTCCCTACAAGGTGCACGGGCTGGCATGCTTCTCGTGGCTCCCACTAGCGAGCACCTGAAGTACGTCATCCAGATGCATTTTCCCTAGGAGGAAGCAACCAACAATACAACAGAGTATGAAGGGCTCCTTGCCGGACTTAGGATTGCAGTTGAATTGGGAATTAAGAAGTTGATCATTCGAGGAGATGCGCAACTTGTGGTGAGACAAGTCAACAAGGATTACAAAAGTCCATTGATGGAGGCATACGTTGAGGAAGTGAGAAGATTGGAGGAGCGCTTTGACGGATTGCAAACAGAGCACGTACCCCGTGCGGACAACAGCATAGCTGATCATCTATCAAAGTGTGCTCCGCAAAAGCTTCCTGTGGAACCAGGAACTTTTGTTCTCCATCTTAGTACGCCCTCCGTATCCCTGGCAACAATGGCCCAGAAAAGGAGAAAGTTGGACTCCGGTAAGCCTCTCCCGGTAGAGCCCCTCGGGGCTCCAGGCAGGGAACCTGCTGGAAACAACTCCCCATCACTTGCCGGGCTACACCCTCCTGCTGGACACTGGTCCCCATGGTCAAGGAACACACACCCATGAGTGGGGAGGTGCGGTTAGTCCTTGTTACCGAGCCACATGCTCCAACTTGGGCAAGGCACATAGTCCACTTCCTCCAAACCGGAGAACTTCACGATGAGCAAGATGAAGCTGAAAGAGTAGCCCGGAGGGCCAGTATGTACCAGTTTGTCACTGACATTCTATATAGAAGAAGGCCCATTGGTGTGAAATTGAAGTGCATCTGGTGGGAAGAAGGAAAGGAACTGCTGGCGAAGATACACAAAGGCGTGTGCGGCTCCCACATTGGATGAAGGGCATTAGTTGGGAAAGCATTCTAGCAAGGATTCTATTGGCCCATATCCCTCCAAGATGTGGTCGAGCTAGTCACCAAGTGTGAAGCCTGTCGGTTCCATTCAAAGAACATCCATCTTCCTGCACAATCTCTTCAGACAATCCCTTTGTCATGGCCGTTTTTGGTCTAGGGGCTCGATACCCTCGGCCCTTTCCCCCGAGCTGCCGGGGGCTTTGAGTTCTTGTTTGTTGCAATCAACAAGTTTACAAAGTGGAAGGAAGTATCTACCATGAGAAAGTTGACTACTGAGTCAGCTATCAAGTTCTGGAAAGATTTGGTGTGCCGCTTCGGGGCTTCCTGCCCCGATCATCATTGACAACGACACCCAGTTCACGAGTCGTGCCTTCATGCAATATGTTCATGCCCTCGGAAGCAAGATCTCATTTGCCTTTGTTGCACATCCCAAAAGCAATGGACAAGATGAGACAGCAAACACTGAAGTGCTACGCAGACTGAAGCCAAGAACATTTTATAAGCTGCAGAAATGCGGCAGGCGATGGATCGATGAGCTGCCGGTGGTTCTTTGGTCCCTCTGAATGACACCAAATCGAGCTATCGGACAGACTCCCTTCTCCCTAGTCTATGGGGCAGAAGCAGTTATCCCCATAGAACTCATTTACGGGTCCCCTCGATTGCCTGTCTATGATGAAGTAGCACAAGATCAGCACCAGCGTGAAGACGCTGTGCTACCCAAGGAAAACCGTCTCCGGGCTGCTACGCGTGCTGCACGTTATCAGCAAGCCTTGTGCCGCTATCATAGCCATAGGGTTCATACCCGGTGTTTTGAGGAAGGGAACCTTGTCCTTAGGCGCGTTCAGTCCGTCAAGGGTGAAAAAGTTGACGCCAAAGTGGGAATGCCCTTACCAGGTAGTACGAGTCACCAGACCTGGCGCAGTCCGTCTAAAGACCGGAGGTGGCATTAAATTGCAAAACTCATGCAATATTGAGCATCTCCGTAAGTTCTACCCATAAGGTGCGGCTGTCGGGCCCTGCGTGGTAGCCACCCTTTTGTACAGGCCTTGCCTCAGTTGCATGTATCCCCTTGTACAAATCCAGACGCAGACCATGAGCAATGGAGAAATAAACGAAGAGCTGGGCCCCCCCGACAAGTTGCATGCATGCATAAGCATATCATGAGCATTGCATCCTCATATAGATAAGGTTGCATCTGGCATCATTTTCATCTGCATAATCTACAGGCTCCTGCCGTGGATTCTGTCCCCAAGAGGAGATGAGAAGACAAGCCAGCACTGTGACCTCCGGCAAGCCAAACGGATAAGTTCTATCTCTTATCCATATGTGTTTTGCAAGTGTAAACTTGTGCATAGGAAAACCTCGCCGTTTTTTGAAACTTAGGTGCTCCCATCCTTTGAATCGAATGTTGCTTCGGTCGGGTTGGTTGCAGCGGCCTTTGATGAAGAAAGATTGGTGGGGGGCTAGTTCCTCATCACAATTTTTGCCCGGCAAGAATAGCTTCCCGGCAGCCAAATAGAGGGTACCGGCAGGATAACCTACCAGGGAAACTCGTTTATTTTAAAATATAGAGGCATTCCATCTCTGCATCGCCATATACATGCACAAGTCCTCGGCAAGGTTTATCTTTTTCATTAGTATGCTTCAAACAAGTACAAACCTTACAGAACACAAACATGGATTCAAGAGATTACATTATTTAAACTAAAATTTGGCAAGTGCCTACAGATTTAAGATTGAAAAAAGATAAGTGCCCCATAAACTCCACCCCTTGTTGCTCTTAACCCAGGTAGTGCGGTGGGAAGAGAAGGAGGCAGGAGCAGCGCCCAAGTAGAAGTCCATCCCAATCTCGTCATGGCCTGCCGGACGCATCCTGACAAGATCGGGAGTGGCAAGGCTGCGAAGGAGGAGGGTGGAAGGAGCAGCTCTGCAGTGCCTTGGTCACCACCTCGAAGGCCAGCAAGAAGCCCCAGCTCGAGAGACAGCAGAGTCATCCACCAAAGCTCAGTTGGAAGACTGCTGGAGGAGGTGAAGGCACCAAGAGAGCGGCCCCCTGCCCGGCGACCAAGAGGCTGGTGATGGTGGTGCCGGAAAGGGGAGGGGAAGAACGGAAAGACGAGGCGGTAGGTCGCCAGTAGGAGATGAATGCGTCGGTGCGATTGTACTTCCACCTGATGGCCTGCCTCTCTCCTTCTCCGTCTTCCCTGGCTTCATCTTCATCAACACCTCTCCAGGGAAACGCCGGCCTCGTAGTCTGGCACTCCTCCCGAAGAGACGGCATGCGGCCAAGATAGCTAGAGCATTCGGGACGTGCCGCACCCCACCTTGGCGGGCAGGAAGGCGCCCTCCTAATCAACATCAACCCTAGTTCCAAGGAAAGGGGCAGTACTAGGATTTCCAATGATCCCAAGCCCTTCGCCTTGGACATGGACCAGACCCACTCCCCGCGCCAACACCATTGCTTGGCACCATCAACTCCAAGCTAAGGCCCAGGGCCCGGCCCCGGGCTCTCCCTTCCAGCATACTCAAGATGAAGAAAGGTGGAGGAAGAGAGGGATGTGGATGAATGCCGCCAATCCTCCCCCGCTCCTCCTTTTATAGGCGAGTTGGGGGATGGGGGCTGATTCCCTGACGAGTAACCACCGCCCTCCTCCACCAATCCCAGAAGACCGGGCCATTGCCTTGGCACCCGTCTGCACCATGCGCCTCCGTTACCTACCCCACTCGATGCATGCGGCATACATGGCTAAGGATAAGGGTGTGGTGGGATCGAGTGAATTGGTAGTTACCCGCCCATGCGTTAAAGTCATTCATGGGCCATCACAAGAATGGTCCCACCACCATTGGCATTACGTGACGTTTGGAAGAAACGGAAACTGGCCCGGCCTCAAGATAATGAAGAAGCAAATAAGATCTTAAGAGATGAAGCCGCCTCAGCACTGTTGCCTGTGAACTAATTAGGGCCTACCCCGACAACGCCCAGCAGCGCGTTCGTGCCAGACCCGGGGGCTTCTATCGGTGTAATGAACCCTGGGTCTATTGCCCAAACTGTGCACAGGCACGAGGACAAGTGCACAACACCATGATCAGCTCAAGCAAGATGAATCGACTCCCTTTAAAGATTCAAGCACAGATCAAGATGGCTAAAACTAGCCGGAAGGGCAAGATACTACTAAAGGAAAAACTCCCCCAACTGGGCAGGCGAGCCTGGCGGAGACAATGTTATCCCCGGAAGCGAACCCCCCTAATCGTCCCGACAGGCTTGCTGAGACTAGGAAAGGCAAGCCACTTCACCACAGCATCTCACCATGACGTACGTCATCGATCAGTGCGGTGTCAAGCTCCAAGGTGACTAAGTGGCTGTTGTTGCCGCATGGCATCCACCTCCTAGAGAAAATACCTACAAGCGACACATGTCCTGTGCCAGCAGACACCAAGCTTGCGGAACGGCCTGGCAATGTCTGTTGGGCAGGCTATGATGTGACATTGAGGGCTCCGTCGGGCAAGCTATGATGTGACATTGAGCAGTGCATTTAATGCGCTCTGTCAGCCTGCAAAGTTAGGTATGATAGCACTATTTGCTATCTAATCAGTGCCTAATGACTGAGTTTCCACTGTGGTGACCCCTTGACCTATAAAAGGAGGCTCATGGAAATCATAGAAAGGATTCGGACCCTTGTGCACTCATACGCGCGTAGCTGTTCTCGTCCCAAGGCAACCTTGCCGGGCAAGAGGGCTATGTTTTCCACCATACTCCACCAAACCAGGAGTAGGGATTTATGCCTTGCGGCGGCCCGAACCTGGGTAAAAACTGCCCGTGTGATCTCTGTCATGCTGTCTCACGCTCCTCCGCTCTTTGTGGAATGTGACATCCCCCCGCTGAAACAGAAAGGGGGCTAGTGGCCCCATAGGTGGCCGTGGTTCCCCATGACACCAAACCATGGCATCAAGCTTTTAGAACCGGCAATTTCATCAACCATGGAAATTGTTTCCATAACATGGGTACCTCTTGATATATTGATTGTTTCTATTTCGGTGTACTAAAATCATCAATGAGAAGCATTGCGAATTAATCTCTCCAAATAGCATCGTTGAAATCTTGATCTTGAACACCATTGGTAGATTCGACGTCAGCAAAGCATTTTTAGCAAAACAACATAAAAACAAGTATAACAGAATATCAAGCACATTAAGATATTCTTGCCTTTCCTAGACGATTGTTCTCACCTGATAGTGTGGGTACACAGTTTGCGACCATTGGAACTAAGGGCTCTCCTAAAGGCAGTTTTTGCACTATTCATCCCCTCCATTACTAAATCCTGGGATGAGAGTTGTAAAGTTGAAGAGGAGGTCATCTTTCGCATGTGAGATGTCCACATATACCAGAACAATGTTCTTTAGGCATAGAAAAGAATTTCTATATAATAATACTCGAGGTACACAATTTGTCATTGCAAAGACCGAAGATAATGGGAGTGCAAAAGGGTGCAGATGATGCGAAAAACAGGAGGTATGTTTGTTTAACATATATTTCTAGATAACATATGAGTCTGTAGTTGACTTTTGAGCGAACACTTGAACATGAGACTCAGCAACATTCATGGGAATGATATGGCGATTCATAATTCATGTTCTATATATAGTTCAGTTACATACTGTGACAATTCACACCATAATGGTTGGCTTTCTGTTGTAGAATTGCTTCAGCATTAGCAAGTTATTCATCCAGCCATGTCCTATTTTCGTTCCAGGAAACGACCCTTCCATAGGGTCCTTTTGAGTCAGGACCTCTTCTATTAGAGCCTTCTGGTTTATTAATCAAGAAATAAAATGTTAGTACCAAATCAGTAGAGTACAAGGCATAACCATTTCAATTTGATTCATCCATTTGCATAAAAAATCGTGTAATATAATTATTTGCACAAATATTCAAAACAACTTTTACATTCGGCCATTTCTTTACCAGATTATGTGTTTTGTTACTAACAGTAATGATGCTTCATGGCATCACAGAATATATATTTTCTATGGTGATAATTTTTGACAACATTATTACTTGAGTGATATGATTACCAATACTAATTTGATAGGGAACCTAATAGTCTAATTAGTTGTTACCTCTTTTCATTTCTTGAATTAAACTATAATTAAAATGCTAAAATGTATTTCATCTTCTTTGTGCTGCACATTTGCAAGGGACACATCTCTTAGCAACTGATACAATAGTTGCTATTGGTTTAGTAAGAAAAACTCGTAACTGACTCAGAAACAGAAGCATATTTTCCAAAGAATCCTCAGAGATTTGGCATCTGTCCTTCCAATAGGAATACCCATGCTTCTATTAGCGAGTATTTTTTGTTTGATTTGTATGTCCTGAATAAGTCTCCCGAGGTGCCGCTCGTGAATATGCTTGTACATTAGTGGGTAACCAACCAACTATACGACTGTTAAAAGTTTCCTTTTGTCTTTCCGAGCAGATAAAATTTAAAATAAATCATCAATCACAAGCTCATATTGACATCAAAAGTTTAGACAATGGTATTTTAACACATTGTCAATTTCTAGACCAAGGTAATCATGTAATACTTAGAATCAAGGCAACACATCTATACCCAAGAATCACTTCTTTATACGTCAATGACTAAACAGTTTCAGCCCTTTACAAAAAATGAAGAGTACGATGCCAGAATAACTCAATCAGACCATGTACCATTCATTAATCAGAGAACGATTTTGAATCTAAAAATGCAAAACAATTAACAAACTGGATCTAAACAAACGTGGCAACATGCAACCTTATACTCTATTTTGTACTGGTTTACCAATGTAGGAAAGCACACAAACATAGGAAAATAGCATCAAGTGCAACAACGTGAGGCGCTGATGAGGAAATCAATACCATTGTTACACCCACAGCCCCTACTGCTACATATACTAGACCAATTACTAGAGCTCGCGCACGCCAATTAAATTATCAGGTACTTCCGTTTCTTGGTAATGATTCTAATGTTCATGAGAATATGATGCTGCCTAAATTGGATACATTTGTTTTGCTTACAAATGAAGGGCCTAGCTTGGAGAAGAATGGACATTGGAGCACGAACAAGCATGGAGATGATGGCATGCGCAAGGGGAACAATAACGGAGTTACAAGTGATGATTTCAGGACACTTAAGCCACCATAATGGGTGCATGAAGCCTTGGACGAAATATACAAGATGCCACTTCATAAATTTCATCCCGAGACTATTCTAGGTGCTGCGTCACCTTATTATTGGGCCAGGCCCATGTAATTTTGAAATACATAAGTATAGGCTATTTTTAGAGTCCGTATGTGTGGGGAAACAAGAGATAGGGTTGATTTCGGACCCCTCCACCAAGGGCCACGAAATTCCCCCCTCTTCCTCCATATATACAGCCCTTAGGGCACCGTTTAGACTTTGGGTTTTTAGATTATAAGTTCGCCATAGCTGCAACCGCATGCTTCGTTTGTGTTCAACGACCGCACAAAGCGTCCACAGAACCCCACCTTGATCAATAAAGCTTTCATCTTATATTCACAATATCCAGATTGCAATCTCAGTTTCTTGCTTGTTCTTCGTTTGCTCGCAGGAAACAGACCCTCGTGGTCAGGTTGATCGTGCTCCGGCATGGTCAATAACCTCTCGGAGTTGGTTTAGCGATTACTAAGGCGCGACGTCCTCGCACGTTCGTAGTCGGATCGTCAAAGTTGACTTCCACCAAAGCGATATCCATCATCTCATCGAAAGACGGGACACCTTTGCCTCTATCAAGCGCTCAAAGGTCTGCCTCATATTCCCTAGATAGAAATCAAAATAAACCGAACTTGACTTGCCACAGGAGCATACCTTGATGTTCAACATGAGAGGGGAAGGAGCAGACGAGCCCAACATGGGACAGACATAACTGAGCCGCCGGGCACAGATTGGGGCGGAACTTGGTAGTACAGGGATCCTCGTACTGGAACTAGGCCACTGGCAATGAGACGGTTAGGAGCCGTCAGAGCGGAGATGGAACGACCCCTTTAGTACAAGCTTGGCATCGGATCTGAATGGTGCCACCGTCGCCAAGCGAGAGATACAGAGATGGGCGAGAGGGGTTGGTCCAGGAGGGATTTCTTACGCCATTAGATTGGAGAAATTTGGAGGCTGCACTGCCGCTGCCGAGGGCTCGAAGAAGAAGGGCACTGGAAGCAAATTGACCAATAGAGAGGGACTCGAATGTTAAATTGTTTGCATGGATTCCGCTATTGCAATCTGTACCCATTCGTATTCAATCGGACGGTCCAGAATCAATTTTTTTATTCTTCTACCACAAGTCCAGATTCTACTCTAGTTGCTCCCGCGTCCAAAAATAAGAAATGAAGCACCCTACAAGCGCTCTCAGAGCTCAGTGATTTTTGACCATCGGATCAAGCTGCTTGATGTGATTTTGGTCGTCCGATCAAGCTCCGGATTGACTTGCTTTGTTGGATCGAGTCCCCGCCTATGTATCAATGAGTAGTCCTGCTTTCTCGCATTGTTGCTTACTCTGGTTGTTTAGACCGGGTCTCATTGACGTGTGGGGTAGATCGCATGTGGGCCGACTTTATCAGTGGCAGTGTCTGGCGATGTGTGGTGTGCGGCCTGTCCGCTCGTTCCAGTGAGCAAATATCTGCTACCACTACTGAAATATCCGATCCCCGCCGAGGGCATTTTCAGGTTTTCCTATTTTCGGCATGTGTGTGGTGGGCGCCGGTTGGCCCGTGCATCGATGAGGTGGGGGAGGGTGACTGGCTTGCCCTTTCGTGCCTCCTTTAGCCTCTTTCTCTCTCAACGCCCTCTCCTCTCGTCGCCGACCAGCTGATCACTGTCCTCATGCCGCCATCATCTCTGCCAATGGGGAGACCCCGCTGGGAACCCTGGATGTCCTTGCGGACGGTTGGAGTCGGCGCCTCTCCATCTCTGAGCTCGATCCACTCTCCCTGCTAGATCCTCCTGTACCAACTACTCACAAGTAGGAGAAGAGGGCATGGTGGTCGTGGGGAGAGGAACATGAGGCCATGGGAGAAGAAGAAGATGGCCCCATGGTTCTAGAGGTTGGTCTTCGCGTCAACTGTGATGGATTCGCCGTGCGATGCTGATGAAGGTGATTTTCCTTGTCATGTGTTATTTCTTCATGTTCTCTTATCCATCCTTTGTTGATTCTCGATCTGGTCTAGTTGTAGGTCCCTTGTTTTTGTCGTCGCAGCGTCGGATCTGATGGTCTGTTCACCAATTTGCGCTAGGCATTTATTTTGCCCTGTTCTTGGTCATTCCCTACAGCTTAAGCGTGAGTTCGACATTGATTTTGATGTGGATTGATACATCGGGTGCAGGTGCTCGTTCTACTCGTCAGTTCCTCGCTTGATCTGTGCCAGCCTGATGCATCTTCATCCAGGGATCTATAGGTCGACCACTTTTCCTCTCCTTCTCTATGCTCCTCTTCTTTTCACACCTAGGCTTATGATTGTGAAGCAGTGTATATTCCTGTCTGTTTGGGTACGCTGTTGGATTCAGTCTATTGTGTGCAGTCTAGCCAATGAGGCGCAAAGGTTGGATTTTAGTGGTCTCCTTTCTTCCTTAATCTGAAAGATGAGACGAAGCGAGCACCAATGCTCCTCAGAGCTTAGAGCTTCTCGGTCGTCCGATTATTTCCTTGATGCGTTTTCAGCCATCCGATCCCCCTCCCGAATGCCCTTGGCCATCGGATAAAAACCGAGACACTAGCAATGAATAGTGTGTGCCCGGTGTGTGCCCGATCGTGCCACCACCTATATAATTGGGTGGCCACTGAGGGCATTTTTGTCATTTCAGCTAGAGGTTTATAAAAGGCGACGACTCGCGTGGAGATGACCTAGTGGCCTCCTCCTTCCGCACCCGCGCCTCGCTCCTGCTCTCGCACTCGTGCCTCCCTCTCCTCTTCCTCTCTCCCCTAGCGCCGCCGCCCTTACCTCCTTCCCCGCGGCCGCCCGGCCTCCTTCTCCTCTTCCTCTTGCCCCTAGCACTGCCGCTCCTGCCTCCTTCCCAGCCGCCGCCCAGCCTCCTCCCCTCACGTCCTTCTCCTTCCACCCCCTCCGATCTGGTGCCACCAAAACCCTAACCCCCGCCCCGGCCTCGGCTCTTGCCGGAGGGAAAGAGGAACGGCGAGGTGAGGCAAAGGCGGTGGCGTAGGGGACACAACATCCTCTCCAAGAGCCTCGGTATGGATCCCTCCTCACCTTTTCTTCCTCTAGTTTTTATTCTTCTTTTTTTGATGTGTGAGTGCCTGCGGTTATGTGAAGGAAGGCAAATGGGGAAGCTGCTGCGGGTTCTTCTGACCTCCCCTGCCTCATCTCGTCTCTATAGGTGCAGCACGTAGATCGTCCAAAGGAGGTGGATGTGGAGGAGTGGGCTAACACCCCCTCACTTGTTTGTTCGATCCAGAGTAGAAGCAACCCTCCATGGACGAGGACGACCACCACAGCAACGGCGGCGCCCCTCACATGGTCGAGCTCGACGGAAGAGCGCTCGCCATGGATGTGTTCATCTGCACCGATGTGGTGCAGCCGAGCTTGGCCAACAGCGAGGTCGTGTACCTCCACCTCGACGGCACCTAGCGCGGGTAAGCAAGGTAGCACCCCCATCCACATGGTCGTTTCAGTTTTCAGAGGCTCCTTCTTTTATGTGTGCTGATGACGCCTGCACTTCTCCATGGAGTTCACAAGATGGAGATCCCTGCCATATCTTATATTCTTCATTGTCAAAAGCTCACTCAGCTATTCAGATTGCTGCATCTTTTCTTCTTGTTTTTCTTCATATTGATCTATGCTATGGATTATGACAAATAGAGCTGACAATTTTTGCTGTATAACTATGGGGTCGGGATGGTATTTATGACAATATGCATCTACTGATACTGTTTTGTGTTTGAAGTTTAGAATCTTAACGCTTGATATTGACTTTCCAGGAGATGTATTTCTAATGTCTAGGTGAACCGGTTTACAATGCAGAGATTGCGACAAGAAATAACAAAGAACAACATGTGTATGTGTGTCAATTACCATGGATAATGCTCAATTCTTCTATTTCCAAATGGCCCTTCACATCACAGGAAAGTTACAATTAGTAAAAGTTAAGGTCAGACGTTGGAGAAGGTAAACATGTATTCTACATATGGTTAACTCTATGTACTTTTAGATATATGCAGTTTCTTGAGTGACTAAGATGGTGTAGAGGCTGTGGGATTATTTGTATTTTCTGCTACCAAATAAGCTATTACAAAAGGAGTAACAAATGCAATATCTGTTCGGACCAAGCTGAGTTCAAAATTAACCATAAAAACAGACATTTACCAATGAAGAAATCTGAGAGGTTATGTGTTGTTACCGTAT